>JACEIK010001742.1:45056-69108 GCA_018107945.1 Datura stramonium | reverse complement strand
ATCATCAGGAATTCTATGTGCTCAGCTTGGATATTAAACTAATCAAGTAACACAAGTCTTTAAGTGTACATGAATAAGCATGATGAAAAAAAGAACGATCTTGTATGTTTCAAAATGCATAGGCTCACTGTCTCAACTCATGTTAATAGCATTAGCTTTGTGTTGAAATTCATTATATTTGCAAATTGAGCTAAAAATCTGCATGAAGCTATCCTAGATTGATTTTTTTCATGTGAGGCAAAGAATTATTGCACCTAGTCCATGATTTGTATTTTAGTCTAGAACTTGGCCCCTATGTTCTTGAAGTGAAATAAAAGTGTTGCTTTGTTTGGAAAAGGATAATAGGCTTTCTTTAAATTATTTGTGAAGATCTTGCCTGTTCAAATATATGTATCAATAGTTAACCCTTTGAGCCTATAGCCTGTCATTTGGTAGTCGTATAATCACCTTGATCGTTTTTAGTTGAATTTCTCAGTTTTTGCACCCTGCTTCCTTAAGCATTGTAGCATAAATTGTATTGATGTTGTTAAATTTGACAAAAAGAAATGGTCAAGTCTTTATGGTGATCAATGAGACTCTCTTGAGATGAAAAGGTCCTCATAAAAAGAATGTGCTAAGAAAAAAAGAGACAAGGAAAAGAGAAAAATAGAATTAAAATTCTTGCGAGATGAATAAAAAGGATTGGAGCATTTTTGTTATCAAGAGAACTAATTGTGTATGTAAGTGATAATCAACGGGATGAAAGTTGAAGTGAAAAATTAATGGGTCATAATATCTAAAATTTCATAGTGCATAGGAAAGTGTAAGTAATTATCAAATAATTATTCTACCCATCCCCTAGCCAACATTACAACCTATTAAAATCCTATTTTATTTTGGACAAGCACACTTAAAGTAGTGGAGACTTACATTAGAGAAAAGCTTATGGTACTTCATGCATGCATGTGATCTTCTTAGTGACTGTGGAGAGTATGCTTTGCTGCTAAGTTCATAGATTATATTTGTCTTATTGGCTTCAGCGTATGGACTGTTCATTTCTATAAGGCAACATTGTTGATATATGATATGTAGATTGTGTGAGTCTCCGAGTTCATGACATGAAATTAAATGCAATGCTTGAAACAAATTGAGTTAGTTGTTGAAGTGGGGCTATTTTGAGAAGGATTATTTGAATTTTCTTTCATATTGCTTTATAAGAAGGCTTGTTGTTTGCATGCTGATTGCATTTTTACCTTGGGTAGACTTGTATGAGAGATTAATTATGGAGGCTAAGTAAGAGTTTAAACGTTGAACCATAAAGCTTGTTCAAGAATGATCAGAAACTTAAGTGTGGGGTGTTGATATGAGGCTAAAATGTTTTATATTTACCTGCCATTTGGCATCACATATGGTCATTTAATCGGTACTATAAATGTTAAAGACAGTTGTTACACTTACGATTGTTGGTTTTGATGCACAAGACGGAAACAAGGGATTTTAAGCTGAAAATAGATAAATGAGAGCCTTGAAATCTGAGTAAAAGCTAATAAAGACAACCCAGAGTTAATGTGAGGTACAGAAAAATTGTGGGAAGCAAGTCCATAAAACATCAAGTGGAAGAGGAAAGAAAGTAATGTTCCATAGCTGCTAGAGCTGCAATAGTGAAAATTAATAGGTGTTTGCTCCGAGTCATGAAGGCTTGTAAAAAAAACATATTGCGTCGCAGCCCGCAATGGCAAGCAGCGCGGAAGTGTAATTTTACGCCTTGTTCTATACACTCATTTCATGAAGGGTATTATTATTTGAGAATCATTTTGAAAACTTTATATATATATATCAATTTCTCAATATTTTATTTATTGAAGTCTGGAACGGAGGAGAGGAGGAGAAATCAATTATTTTATGTAGATTTTCATTTTGTAATCTTTTTCTATTTTCTTTTTAAAATGTTTGTTACTTATGAATTCATTGTCTTCTAATCGAATCATAAGTGGCTAGGATTTGATCGAGAAATGCTTCATTAGGCCAAGTACACTATCGTGGGGCGCGCTAGTGCTATTTGTAAGAAAGAAGGATGGATCCTTAAGGACGTGTATCGATAACAAATAGTTGACTAAAGTCAAAATCAACAAAAAATATTCGTTCCCCAAAATTATGATTTGTTTGACTAACTACATGGTGCTAGATACTTTTTTAAAATTGATCTGAGATTAGGGTATCACTAACTGCGAGTTAAAGTGGCCGACATCCCAAAGACAACTTTTAGAACAAGGTATGGCCACTTTGAACTTCTTGTGATGTAATTTTGGGCTTACTAATGCCCCTGCAGCTTTGATGAATCGGGTTTTCAAGATATTTCTAAATGTTTTTATTATTGTTTTTATTAATGATATTTTGATATACTCATGGTCTGAGGTAGAACATGAAGATCACTTATGGCAGTACTACAGACTATCCAAGATCATAGTTTTATGTAAAGTTTTCTAAATGTAAATTTTGGATAACAGTTATAGCTTTTCTTGGTCATGTTGTTACTACTGAAGGTATAAGGGTTGATAATCACAAATTTGAAGTCGTGAAGAGATAGTCAAGGCCCTTGAATCCTACAATCATAGCTTTTGGGGTTTATTAGGCTACCACAATAGATTAATAGAAGGATTTTCTTATATCTCTGCACCATCGATGAAGTTAACTTATAAGGTAGTTATTCAATGGACAGAGGCTTGTGAGCGGAGATTTTAGGAGTTGAAATATATGCTTACATCAGCATTTGTTATAACCCTTCCAAAAGATACAGAGGGCTATCTGGTTTATTTTAATGCTTTGAGGATTGGGTTAAGTTGTGTTCTGATGCAACATAAAAGGTTATTTCCTATGCTTAGAGGTAGTTGAGAATGCATGTAACGACTTCAAAAAGTCCCTACTATCAGAACCTAGACATAAAGCAAATAATTAGCAGAAATGAACTATTTTCCACAAAATAGATCATATCGTAATTCGTGGTGAGAAACCATGAGTCATGACATGAATCGTGATGAACAACCAGGGTTTCCTAAATCCCCATTCCAAATAACTCAAGCAATGACTCGTTAGTTCACCTAATGATTCATTAAGTCATTCGTCCTGTGCAAGGCATCCAATTGTAGAAACTAGATGTTTTCTTCCAAAGAACCACAAATCAAACAAAGACTCATCACATCAAGTGATGACTCATCCTGTCAAGTCATGGTGTGAGGATCAGAGAATGACCAATTCGACTTCAGTGGTAGTAAGAGAATGTTCGACTCCTAGCACCAAGGAACAACCCCTCCTGTCCGTCCATGACTTTAAAATAAAAAACTGACAAAAGATGCCTCAGTGACAATGAGAGTTCACCACGAGTCATGCAGAAATCTAACAACTCGTGGTACAATCCATCATCACTGGACGGGCAATTTAACAAACAGGGATTGCAGGGTTATTTTAATAACTTTCCATTATTTTAATCACTTAAACCAAAATGTTTTGGGATTCCTTATGGGTACATTTAAGGGTTTTATAAACCTAAACTCTCATTTCCTCTCATTACAATATATGTTCAATGATCATTAAACTCTCAGCTCTCAAGGAAGGTTAGGGTTCATCATCTTCTACCTAGGACTTTTCAAGCTAGATTAGAAAGTTCATCTCTCTAGGTATGTAAGGCCAACTAAGTGAGAAATCCTATTCTTTCTCATGCCTTGCATCTAGTAAAAAGTTCATAGAAGTAAAGCTAGGATTTTTACCCAATTTCTCATTTTGGTCTTCTTCTCTATATGTTGAATTGTGTCATTGTTTAATTCTTCATATTGAATTGTATCTACCGTATTTTTTGATTGTTGATTATGTTCCTACTCAGTTAATTGTTGATCATTACTCCCTTGATGGTTGTTGATTGTAGATGTTAGTTAATGTCTCTTATACCATGAACCCAATTGCATAAAATTCATTATTTTTGAAAGCAATGTAATTTGAGATAAATTCATTGTTTTCATAAAGTTGAGCAGATTTTAAGAAGAGTTTTCATAAAGAGATTTTCAGACAGAAAGTGCGGGTTTTAGCATGATTTCAAAAGCTAAAGTAAAGTCTTGTTCTTGAAACTCAAGAGTTTTGAGCATAGAAGCTCACAAGTTTTACAAGAGATTTGGAGCATAGAAGCTCTCAAGTTTTAAAAGAGATTTTTGAGCCAAGGCTCCTCAGTGAAGTACACAAATTTTAGAGCAAAAGGCTTAACAAAAATTTTTAAAATATCCATTATAACTATAGCTAAAGTTCTTAATAAAAGATGTTTTCAGTTACCTCAGATAGACATATTTATTTGAGTATAGCTTTTGGGAGGATTATTTCACACCAAGATAGGTGACTGGTTCAGATAACCTGTGAACTCCAGAACTATGTAGCTAGTGTAGGTGAGGATCGTGTAGTTGACTCGGGTGACTCCTCAGACAACCTTTGGTAAGGGCTTAGTATGGATCCACAGTTTAAATTTCGTTCTCTTCCTTGGGAAGACTTTGGGTGGCTCTATCAAATTGCGCCAAAGTTGAATATCATGTGCTCTTTCATGATATATGTCGGTTATGAGAAACTCCAAACTAAAGTTATATGTACGTTTATTCATGTATTTTCAGAGATGATTTTCATGAACATATTATTACATAACTGCTTTTGCATGTCTTTTATACTCGTGTTTATGCATCATTTAGAGTTTCAGATTCAATTAGTTTATTCTTTCAATTCAGATATTCTTGCTTAAAAATTATTTTATTCATCCATTTTACATATCGTACATTCAAACGTATTGACATTCTTTGGTGCTATATCTTAGTACAGATTCAAGTGTATAGGATCAGTGGCAAACACTTTTCTAGGCTTTCACTTCATCCAGCTTTTGGTGAGGCATCTCACTTCGGAGAATCCTAGTCATACTTTAGTTTTGATTTTATTTTTAGCAGAGCTTAAAGTAGTCATCGGAGCTTTGTCCTAGCACCTATTCATCAGACATTAGAGTCTTCATAATTAGTTAGAGTTTAGTAAATAATGCTACTTTTTAACATTAATTTTAGTTACAGTTAATAAGATTTATTTTATTTTAGTGAGCTTGCTCTATTTTAACTTCCACATTACTTTATTGTACTCTCAGCTAGTAGTAAGCTAGGCCAAGGGTTCACTTGGATCACTAGGTGGTCTGAGTGCCACCCACACCCAGGATATAGGCTTGAGGCATGACAAACATGGTATCAGAATATTAGGGTATTCAAGAGTTCCAGGATATCTATGAATCCACGTCTAGTAGTGTTCTTCTTATAGGTGTTAAGGCGACACATCTATAATAGGGAGACAACAGGGGGTTATGAAATACCTCCCTTCTTTCATACTCTAGTTTGTGTAATAGAGTTTAAATCTATAAAGACTTCTTCCTAACTCATGTATTCACGTGTTTTAGATCATGCCTCCGAAATGTACTACTAGCCAGAGGAACGCAGCTAATACGCCTCCACAGACTAGGATGCATACTAGGAATGGTACATGCACCACATATTAGGGTGCTATTGTTGGGGAATAGGATGCACCAACTACTAGTGGAATAGTTTCAAAGGCACTAGTTCCTCAACCTCCTAGAGTTAGTACTTCATAACTAGAGTTTAGAGCGGCCATTCAGATGCTCAGTGAGGTTGACAGAGCCAAGTGCCTGATAGCTTCAGCTCACATAACTTGTTAGGTGCGTGAAGGATTAGAGAGTTCTTGTAATGAGTCCTCTAGTATTTACGAGGTCTAAAATTAATAAGGACCCCCAAAACTTTATTATTGAGATCTGGAAATTTAAAAGGCGATGTACGCGACAGAGACAAAGGGAGTTTAGTTTACTTTTTATCAGCTCAAGGATGTTGAAATGTATGGTATGATTAGTGGGAGTAGGTACGAGGTGAGAATGCAGCTCTAGAAACTTGGGATAGTTTTAAGAAAGCGTTATTGAACCACTTCTTCCCTCAAGAGTTGAGAGAAAGGCAGAGGGTTTTGTAAACTTAAGGCAGGGCATTATAAGCATGAAGGAGTATAGCTTTATGTTCATCCAGCTAAATAGGTATGCTCCGAAGATGGTACCGGATATGAGGGCTAGAATGAAGAAATTTGTTTTTGGGTTGGGCAAGCACGTAAAGAACGTAAGGGCTCAGTATTGATCAGTGATATGGATATTTCTAGACTTACAGTGTATGCCTAGTAGTTAGAGGAAGATAAACATAAGGATAGAGAGGAGCACCAGAGTAATAGGGCCAAGTTATCTAGTAGTGAGGCTACTCAGCAAAAGAACGGAAAGGGAAACAAGTCCTTCTTTCATAAGAGATCCTCTAGACCTGCACCGTCAGCAGCTAGTGCACCAGCTCCAAGCCATAGGAATGATCAGATATCCCAAGTGCAGGATAATATAGTTTAGGGAACCCCTCGACACCCACCTAGTGACAAGTGTGGCAGGGCCCACTTGGGTGAGTGCATTCGGGTAAAGATGGATGCTATGGATGCAGCCAATAGGGCCACTTTCTAAGAGGTTTCCTATCATGGTAGGGTAATGGGTGTAACATGGCTTAGTCTACCACTTCAGCAGGCAGACTTTCCCAAAAAGGCATTACTTCAAGGACAACCGGAGGTCAGAACTATCTTTATGCCATTTCTAGTCATCGGGATCAAGAGAACTTCCCAGATGTTGTCACTGGTATGTTAAAAGTCTTTTCTATTGATGTGTACGCTTTACTTTATTAAAGTGCTACTTTGTCTTTTGTGACTCCGTATATAGCCGTTAAGTTTGGGATCTTCCCGAAACAACTCTTAGAGCCCATCAGTGTTTCTACTTCGGTTGGTGAGTCGGTCTTAGTTAAGAGAATCTACAAAGATTATATAATTTTAGTCCATCATAAATACACCACAGCTGACCTAGTAGAGGTAGATTTTGATATTATTCTAGGCATGGATTTGTTGTATTGTTGTTATGCCACAGTTAACTGTAGCACTCGAGTAGTAGAGTTTCAATTCTTAGATGAGCCAGTCTTAGTTTGGGAAGGTAGTCCCATCATGTCTAAGGGTCATTTTATTTCATAACTTAAGGCTAGAAAGCTAATCTCTAAGGGGTGTGTCTATCATTTTGTAACAGCAAGAGACTTTAATGCCCAGACATTATCCCTTCAGTCAATTCTAGTTGTAAATGAGTTCCTAGAGGTCTTTCCAGATGATCTTCCCGGGGTCCCTCCAGATTGGGAAATAGATTTGGGAATAGATGTTCTTTCTAACCCTGAACCCATCTCTATTTTGCCATATAGAATGGCTCCGGTCGAGTTAAAAGATTTAAAAGAGAAGTTAGAAGACCTTCTATATAAGAGTTTTATTCTCCCTAGTGTATCACCTTGGGGTGCTCTAGTTCTTTTCGTGATAAAGAAAGATGATACTATTAGGATGTGCATCAATTACTGTCAGTTGAACAAAATCACTATCAAGAATAAGTATCCCCTTCCTAGAAGCGATGACTTGTTCAACCAACTACAGGGTGCCACTTGTTTTTCAAAGATACCTCAGATCGGGGTATCATCAGTTAAAGGTTAGAGAGTGTGATATTCCCAAAAGAGCTTTCAGGACCCACTATGGTCATTTTGAATTTGTTGTTATGTCCTTTGGTTTGACTAACGCTCCCGCAACATTCATGGACCTCATGAATAGAGTACTTAAGCAGTATTTGGACATGTTTGTTGTTGTGTTTGGTGAAACNCATCCTCAACCCTCATTTTCAGGGTCCCTGCTTTCAAGTCAATCACGTATTTGGACATGTTTGTTGTTGTGTTTGGTGAAACATCTTGGTTTACTCCAAGAGTGAGGAGGATCATGCTAGTTATCTCAGAATTTTCCTTCAGACACTTAAGGACCGTGAGTTGTTCACTAAGTTTTCTTAGTGTGAGTTTTTGTTAAAGTCAGTGGCATTCTTGGGCCACATAGTTTTTAGCGAGGGTATTCAGGTTGACTCTCAGAAGATTGAGGCAGTAAAGAGTTGGCCTAGACCCATAACCCCTACTGGCATTAGAGGTTTCGTGGGTTTAGCGTGTTACTACAGAAGGTTTGTGGAAGGATTATCAACTATAGCTGCTCCCTTGACTAATTTGACTTAGAAAAAGGTCAAATTTCAATGGTATGAAGCTTGTGAGAAAAGCTTTCAAAAATTTAAGATTCGTTTGACTACTGCTCCAGTGTTAACCCTACCATAGGGTATTGATGTTTTTGTGGCATATTGTGATGTGTCCCCTGTGGACGTCGGTATTGATGTAGAATAGTAAAGTTATAGCTTATGCTTCTATACATCTCAAGGTCCACAAGAATAATTATCCGACTCATGTCCTTGAGATGGCAGCGATAGTATTTGCACTGAAGATTTTGCGCCATTATCTCTATGGTACGCATGTTGATCTGTTGGCAGACCATAAGAGCCTGTAGTATGTGTTCAGCCAGAAGGAGTTGAATCCCAGACAGAGGAGGAGGCTTGAGTTACTCAAGGATTATGTCATGACTATTCTCTACCATCCAGGTAAGGCTAACATAATTGTTGATGCTCTTAGCAAGCTATTTATGGGAAGTACAACCCAGATAGAGGAAGAAAAGCGGGAACTAGCTAAGGATGTGCATAAACTCTCACGCCTTGGAGTACGCCTTCCATACTCTAAAGAAGGCAGTATGGTTGTTCAAAATAGGGCCGAGTCATCTTCAGTAGTTGAAGTTAAGGAAAAGTAGGACAGAGATTCCCTCTTGCTTTAGTTAAAGTGGGATGTCCACAAGTAGAAGGTTTTAGTTTTTACACAAGGGCGAGTTGCTATTTTGATGAATAAATGAAGGTTATGTGTTCCAAATGTATAAGGTCTCAGGATCAGGGCAGAAGCACACAGCTCCAGGTATTCAATTCACCCAGGTTGCACTAAAATGTACCATGACTTGAGGGAAGTCTGTAGGTAGAATGGTATAAAGAGGGACATTTCAGACCTTGTGGCTAAATGTCTGAATTGCCAACAGGTTAAAGTCGAGCACCAAAGGCCATGTGGTGTGGCTTAGAATATAGAAATCCCCCAAAGGAAGTGAGAGATGATCACTATGGACTTTATCACCGATCTACTGAATTCACGCAGGCAACATGACTTTATTTGGGTGATCGTAGATGAATGATCAAGTCAGCTCATATTTTGCCGGTTAAGAATAAAGATTCAGTCGAGGACTATGCTAGATTATATATTCTTGAGATAGTTAGACATGATAGAGTCCCATTATCTATCATATCAGATAAGGTCAAACAATTTACTACCAGTTTTGGAAGTCGTTTAAGAGAGGTTTGGGTTCAAAAGTGAACCTTATTACGACTTTTCATCTACAGACAGATGGTCAAGAAGAGCAGACTATTCAAGGTTGGAGCACATGCTAAGAGCATTTGTTATTGATTTCAAGGGAAATCAGGATAAACATTTGCCTCTCATAGAGTTTGCATATAACAATAGTTATCACTTTTGTATTCAGATGGATCCCTATGAGGCTCTTTATGGACGGAGGTGTAGATATCCTATTGTTTGGTTTGAAGTTGGTAAAGTGGAGCTGATAGGACTAGACTTAGTGAAACAAGCCATGGAAAAGGTAATATCAATCAAAAAAGGTTGAAGAATGCACAAAGTCGCTAGAAATCTTATACCAATGTTAGACGTAGAGACTTGGAATTTCAGGTAGATAATTAGGTTTACTTAAAGGTTTCACCCATGAAGGGTGTCATAAGATTTGGGAAGAAAGGGAAGCTTAGTCCTCACTATATTGGTCTTTACAAATTTCAAAGAGAGTTAGCAAGGTAGCCTATGGGTTGGAGCTACCAACCAAATTATCATCAGTGCATCCAGTTTGCCACATTTCTATGCTTAATAAGTGTGTGGGAGACCCCTTACTCATTGTCCCTACAGAGAGTGTGGGAGTGAAGGATAACCTGTCATATGAGGAAGTCTTAGTTGAGATTCTTGACGCTAGGTCCGTAAACTAAGAAACAAAGAAGTTGCTTCTGTAAAAGTGTTATGGAGGAATTAGCTAGTTGAGAGAGCTATGTGGGAAGCTGAAGTAGATATGGTGGCCAAGTACCCTCATCTATTCCCTCCTAGTTGAAAGCCATCATCTTGAGGTAACAGTCTCCTTTCATAGCATTTTTAGCAGTTTCAGGTCCCATTAGTTGTTGTTGGAATCCTTAGTATGGTTGCATATTCCACGAATTCGGTTAAGTTCAGTTAATCATTCTCATTTGACTTGTCGACCAGTCTAATTCAATCTTTATTTTAGGATGAATGATCCCAAAGGGGAGATAATATAACGACCCCCAAAAGTCCCTAAGATCAGACCCTAGACATGAAACAGAAAATCAATAGAAACGGGCTATTTTCCACAGAACAGATCATATCATGATTCATGGTGAGAAACCATGACTTGTGACATGACTCGTGAAAACCAACAAAGATTTCATAAATCCCTAGTCCCAAAGACTCAAGAAATGACTTGTTAGTTCCCCTAACAACTCATCAAGTCATTCGTCCTAAGCGAGGCAGCCAAGTCCAAAAACCTGACATTTTCTTCCCAGGAACCACGAGTCAAACCATGACTCGTCACATCAAGTGATGACTCATTCTATTGAATTGTTTTGTAAGGATCGAAAATGACTAATTCAAATTGAGTGGTAATGAAAGGATTTCATGAATCATAGGACCAAAGGACGACTCGTCCTGTCCGTCTGTGACTTGGAAATCAGAAATTGACCAATGATACCTCAGTGACCACGAGAGGTCACCACGAGTCATGGTGACATCTAATGACTCATAGTACGATCCCTCGACATTGGAAGAGCAATTTTAGAGATGAGATTTCAGGGTTATTTTAGTAACTTTCCACATTTTATCACCTAAACCAGAATATTTTGGGATTCCTTATGGGGATATTTAAGAGTTTTATTAGCATAAACTCTCATTCCCTCTCATTACAACATGAGTTCAAGGAACATAAAACTCTCAAGCTCTCAAGGAAGGTTAGGGTTCATCATCTTCAGCCTACGACTTTTTAAGCTAGAGCCAAAAGTTCATCTCTCTAGATATGTAAGGCTAACCTAAGTGAGGAATCCTATTCTTCCTCATGTCCTACATCTGATAAAGAGTTCATAGAAGTAAAGCTAGGGTTTTTGCCCAATTTCTTGATTTGGTCTTCTTCTCTATATGTTGAATTGCTCATTGTTAAATTCTTCATACTGTATTGTATCTATTGTATTTCTTGACCATTGATTATGATCCTACTCTCTTAATTGTTGATCATCACTCCCTTGATGGTTCTTGAATGTTGATGTTGGTTCATGTCTCTTATCCCATGAACCTAATTTCACAAAAGTTATTATTTTTTAAAGCATTGTATTTGAGATAAATGCATTATTTTCATAAAGTTGAGCAGATTTTAAGAAGAGTTCTCATAAAGAAATTTCAAGACAGAAAGTACAAGTTATAACATGATTTTCAAAAGCTAAGGTGAAGTCTTGTTCTTGAAACTCAAGAGTTTTGAGCATAGAAGCTCACAAGTTTTATAAGAGATTTAGAGCATATAAGCTCCCAAGTTTTCAAAGATATTTTTTAGCCAAGGCTCCTTAGTGAAGTACACGGATTTTTTGCGAAAGGCTCAATAGAGATTTTTAAAATATTTATTATAACTATTGCTAAAGTTCTTTATAAAAGATGTTTCCAGTTGCCTCAGATAGGCATATTTATATAGGAATAGTTTTTGGGAGGATTATTTAGCACCAAGATGGGTGAAGGATTCAGATAACCTATATACCCTAAAACTATGTAGCCAGCATAGGTTAGGATCGTGCAGTTGACTCGGGAAACCCCTCAGATAACCCGTGGTAAGGGAGTAGTATTGATCCATAGTTTAAGTTTTTTCCTCTGCCTTGGAAAGACTTTGGATAACTTTCTCAACTTGGGCAATAAGTTGTACATCATGCATTCATGATTGATTGATTGCGCCCCAGTGCATGCTGTCGTACAAGTAATACAGTGGCCCTTTTGAGAGCCGGATGTCGAACCCACAGGGACTGGACTAATGCAGCGAATATTCAAGTTCAAGTGTAAGTTAACCTTAAAAAGTGTTTATTTAAGAGGTTTTGGGATAATTTTAATTAAATCTAGGTGTGATCACAAAACAATCGGGAAACAATACAAGAAGCAACTAGAGTTAAGTCCTAATAATCATGCAATGCTACAATTCACAATGGTTCAAGTATGAAAACTTAAGTTATTGTCTCATAGAGTTAAAATGAAGTATTCATGGTCTCTCGAGCCTCTAAACACTACAAACTACTCTCACAGCAACATCGTTGGGCAGGGATGTGACATCCTAATTCATGAGCAATTTAACTACGTAGATGTAGTTTACGGGATTTGTGACCTTGATTATGGACTTTCATACCTCTAATTATTTAACCTGACTTAGCTTCACAACTACTTCTACAAGAGGTGATGTAACAATTCTAAGTCGATGTCTAGCTATCATACCGTTTTATTAACCAAGCAAGGAAAATTAGGTAAAATTTCTATCCTAACCATGAATCTTATCATAAAGACAAGAACTTGCTCCCTATATTCTTGCGTACTAACCTAGGGTTACTCTTTCGATCTTTTACCATGCTTAATGAGTTGGTTTTCATGGTCATCAATCATTAAAACAATAATAATTAAGAATGCAAGACAAAACAACAACTAAAAAATCTAACCAAAGATGACTTCATGCATTTACATTCATATCATGTGTCCTCAACCCTAGAGGAAGGGTTTTAGCCACTCATGTTTATATAATTACTCAAAAACATAATTAAAGTAATGTACTTACAAGAGTAATTAAAATAGAATAAAAAATAATGAACNGGTAGAGTTCTGCGCTTCTCCCTTCGCTCATCTCTTCTTTCCCAAAATATTTCTGTGATAATGAATTTTAGAAGCTAAGGGTCCTATTTATACTAAATGAAAAATAACATATTTTGGTCAGCCATGAACTCCCTCCGTGTCATGCTGCCCATCACGGCAGGTTGCCTCCATAACATGGAGGCATCACGCATGCTTACTAGAACTTGAGCCTTGTCTGTGTTGTGCGAGGCTTGTGCGCGGCGCCTAGCGTGGCACGCTACTTCTCACTCGTGGCGCCTGGCGTGACGCGGCCTGTAGTATAGAGAAAAGCCTGGTGTGGCACCGCGCCAATGTGTAGGTGCACTGGATTGACACTTCTCTCATGCACGCATGCACGGTGTATCACGACAGTGAGCGCGACACAGGGCCAGCGTGACATGCTTCCTGGCGCACCCTCCTGTCGGCATGGCACGTCGGCTGGCACGATCATGGAACTTCCATGTTTTCTTCATGCCTCTTTCTTTGCACTCAATCCCTAATTTCCTTTATCTTCATGCATCATTATATTAAGCTCATCCTTAGCATTTTTTACCTATAAAACATAGAGCTAATAACATCGGTTAGTTTATGCACAAAACTATACAAAATCACATGAGAATATAATAAATTAAATTAACAAACGTGACTAAAATTAAGTTATAAAATAGCACTTGGGCACATACATATGCCCAAGATCATTACCCCACACTTAAAGCCTTGTTCGTGCTCGAACAACTCTATTACATTTCATGCACATGAAGAATTCACACATAACTAATCAAAGCAAGCCAATTCAAGCTAAGGCTACAACGATTGTTTTTAGATAGCAAGTTTAAAATAGAGCATGCAATATCTCACCACTAAATCCCCATATAACTAAGTTACAACTTCCTAGCCTCAAAGATCGACTCTTAAACTCAGCAAATTCATGCACATCAACCAAGTAATACATCCGACATGAATTTTATCCTTCATAAAACATGTGCCCTCACAATAAGAGAGTTACCAAATTTTTTGACTCATACGTTTTCAAATTATAACATGTATGGGTGTATGAATAAGAAATAAGCTCACTCTCACAAAGAATTTACAGACAACATGTATTGACCCATATGCTTGCCTTTAGTGTTTTACTCCACTAGTTTAGGAATGTTCGAAAGTAATATCAAGTAGGACTTAGTGGGTTGTAATGTAAGCTAATGGGCGGGTAGGTACTATTCTGGCCAGTAATAGTGACTATCTTCCCTAAGAGTTTTTAATACATCACACTTTCATTTCGAATACCTATCCTCTTACTTCACTTTTATTCTTTTCAACTCCCATTTTTCCTCTTTGTTTCCCTATTTCATTAGGCACACTTAACATATTAGTAAGGAGTACTTAAGCAATTTTTTCGATTTTTTGTTCTTTTACTCCCTACTAACTCTTATTCATTTTTTAAAAAGTGTGCCTCTAGTCTTCTCTTCAACTCCCACAACTACTATTTTCCTCCTTCTTCAAACTTCTCACTCCTTACTTCTTTTGCATTTTCACTTAAGAGCTTAGGAGTTTTGGATCAAATTCAAGTCTATTAAAAAGAAAGGATTAAGCTCATTTTTTGTCTAGAAAAGAATAGGTTAAAGGCTCAATGGGGCTAACTAGCATCATATATTAAAGGTAGGCAAAACGATGGATAAAAATTGGGCTCATTCCAAGAAATGCCTAAATCATCTCCTACAATTCACATCCCTTCTTTCGTTTTGTATATAGACCAGAAAAGTTCTAGACACTACACAAAAGCATGGACTATTCAAAAAAGCCTTATACTCATAGCACATGCTCAATTCAAGACAAATTCAGTAGACTTTTAACTCAGCTAATCACAAGAATTCAGAATTAAGCTTTAAGCACATAGAGTCATATTCAAGAGCCTAGGTGTCTCAAACAGAGTTATACGATTGCTAAACATGCATCAAAATTTACAACACTTACATCTCACAATCATGTACAACACATAACAAGAATATCAAGCTATCAATAAACTAAGGGTTAAAAAACCCAAACCTATTGACTAATTTTTCCTCAAGAAGGTCGTCATCCATCCATCGTCGGAAAAAGTTCCTAACTATGACTAACACCATTATGTACAGACAAAGAAAAATTTTATTCATCGGTTCAAAGTGGCCCCCTTCCAAAAAGAACCGAAAAGAAAAACCAAAGGGTGGGTGAAATATGCTCAACTCAAACTTTTTCATCAACCAATATTATACCAAGAAACAACTTCACCCAAATTTACTAAGAACAAAATTCAAAATTTTGAAATTTCCCTCACCCCACACTTGAATTATGCTATGTCCCCAAAACATCAAATACAATTAATACAAGGGTGAGAAATACTCCCTGAGACCTCTAGGCCTAGCTAACAACATGTTTTTACTCATTTTTGAACAAGTGGGTCATCAACCCCACACTCATCATTTTGTCATGCTCCTTAGCTCTTACGTCCTCAGGTACTTAGACTTCCCCTGAATCTATGCTTAACAACCAAAACATACAACACAAGTGAAAAATAACAAAATACAATACAAACTAAAAAGAAAAGGTACCTGTGGTACTCTTGGGTTGCCTCCCAAGTAGCACCTGATTTTACGTCGCGGCACTACGTGGACTATCCTTCTTAAGATATCCTCAAACAAGTGTTCCATTTCGAGAACCATCTTCTCTTCTTATTGTTTTTAGAGAGAACAACCTCAACTCTGTCCCTCTCTTCTTCCATCTCCTTTTTCAATTTTAGCTCTCCATCAGATTCGGGCTGAAATGTCATCATGTCCTGTAGTAGTAGACCCATGGAATCTGCCACCCCACATATAGCATCTGACAACACACAGATTTTACAAAGATCTCTGTAGTGTGTGGGTGGTTTGATCTCTTGGTAGACTCTAAAGAGCTCTCCTTCATCATTGACCCTCATTTAAGGGTACCTGCTCTCACATTTATGATGGCTCCTCCAGTTGCCAAGAATGGTTATCCCAAGATCAGGGGTACCTTATCAACTTTAAAGTCAAGAATGATGAAATAAGCGGGTATAATGAACTTACCCACTTTGATGAGAAAGTCCTCAATTATTCCCTCTGGTGCCATTGTGGACTTGTTTTCCAGCTGCAGCATTACTCATGTGGGCCTCGGCTTACCCAAAACCATGGTGTTAAATAAAGATAGCGGCATTAGATTTACTGCTGCCCCTAGGTCACAAAGAGCCCTTATAACTTCAGCTTCACCAATTTGTCTGGGAAGGGTGAAACTCCCTGGGTCCTTGAGCTTTTTCGGCATCTTGCTCATCACCCTGTAGCTACACTCCTCAGTCGGTGCCACCATCTGGACATCCACCAACCTGACTTTGTTAGCCACCACATCTTTCAAGTACTTAGCGTACTTTGGCATTACCTACAAAACATCAAGTAAGGGCAAATTGATGTGAAATTCTTTGAAAATGTCAAAGAACTTTTTAAAGCATTCTTCCTCCTTGCTCCTTTTGAGCCTTTGCGGGAATGGTGGTGGTGCTCCCTGTGCTAGCTACAGTAATGATTGTGCATTGTGTTGCACAGCACTCTTAGTTTCTCCTCTATTGGTTGATGGACCTTGTCCAACCAACTCTGGCTGCACCTCATTTCTCTTTTCCTTCGGTGGTGCATCAGTCAATTTTTTGCCACTTCTCAGACTGATGGCATTGACCCGTCAGGGGTTTGTATTTGTGTCACAAGGTAATCCTCCCTGAGGTTTGGTGTGCTAAGCAGCTGCTAATTGACCCATCTGCTTCTCTGGATTTTAGGTGGCCATCTGCGTATTTTTCATATCTGAAGCCATCTGTGCCTAATTCTCTACCAATTGGGTTTGAGTAGCCATAATTTTCTGCAACATCTCCTCAATGTTGCTTCTTCTTGACTGGCCACTATTTTATCTGTTTTGCTGTTGATATTGTTGTTGTTGAGGTTTTTGGTAGCTTTGACTCTGATTACCACCCCAAGAAATATTTGGGTGACTCTGCCAAATTTTATTGTAGGTGTTCCCATAAGTCTGATTATTTCTCTAAACATTTCCTACAAAGTTGACTGATTCAAGATTGGCCCCGCAAGATTTTGCATTGTGCCCATTATTATCATAGATTTCGCACCAGCTAAGAGCCTGTTGAATTGCATTTACCTATCCATATGGTTGGTTCATACTCAGTTTGCTGAACTGAGTCATCATTTGATGTTGCAATGACGCTAGTTATGCTGCCAAGGCATTTACACTGTCCACTTCTATCAGCCCTGCTGCTCTCTTTCATACCCCTTTTGATGATTCACTATGTCACTCCAGGTTTCCTTAAGCAATTTTGTTTAAGAGAGTGTACAGTTCATCATATGTCTTCTCCAATGCTTGCCCACCCCATGCAAAGTCTAACAATGTCTTAGTGTGTGGGTCTAGGCTCTCCACAAAGGTATGGGCTAACACCTCATTGGACTGCTGGTGATTGGGGCAGTCTCTCAACAATGACTTGAATCTGTCCCAAGCCAAATATAGGTTCGCCTCCGGCCTCTAGTTGAAACTTAATATCTCACTTCTGAGATTGGCAGTCTTTCCTGAAGGGAAGAATCTGATGAGAAACTTACTTTCTAGATCGTCCCTAATGGAATTTAGTGGCTCAGCCTTCAACCTCCTCTTTGCCTCTCCCAACAATGAAAATGAGAAGAGAGTGAGTCGGACTTATTTTTTGACACTCCAGTGGGGACAAAAGTGTCACTGATCTCCAGGAATTCTGTAAGTGCAATTGTGGGTCCTCATGTGTCATCCTAGTGAACTGGTAACTAGAATGTAACATGTGCACCATGTTCTGTTTCAGCTCAAAGTTTCCTCTGGGCTCCAATTTGCGGATATTGGAGGTCATATTCGTCGCTAGTGGGATTTCCACTTCATGAACTGGTCGGGCTGCCATCTAATTAAGCAACAACTCTGCTTGCCCAACTGGTGGATTTTTTGTAACTGCTCCTGTAAACTTTTCAACTTTAGAGCTTCTCTCCTAAGCAAATATAGTTGGCGTTCAGGTTCTAACAAAGGTTCCACTAGCTCTCTATGCCTTGCCAGTTCTGCAAGGACAACCTGTTACCTATAATATAGCAGATTAAGACCAAGTTTTTCAACACTTGAGGAAAATAAAAATCACATAAAAACTAAAAATTCACTAAACGCTGACAATCCTCGGCAATGACGCTAAAAACTTGTTTGTGCCCCAGCGTACGCAATCGTACAACTAATAGAGTGGCCCTTTTGAGAGCCGGATGTCGAACCCACAGGACTGAACTAATGCAGCAAATATTCAAGTTCAAGTGTAAGTTAACCTTCATAAGTGTTGATTTAACAGATATTTGGATAATTGTAATTAAATCTAGGTGTGATCACAAAACAATTGGGAAACAACACAAGAAGAAACTAGAGTTAAGGCCTGATAATCATGCAATGCTACAATTCACAATGGTTCAAGTATGAAAACTTTAGTTGTTGTCTCAAAGAGTAAAAATGTAGTGTTCATGTTCTCTCGAGCCTCTAAACACAACAAACTAGTCTCACACCTACATCATTGAGCGGGGATGTGATGTCCTAATTTGTGAGAAATTTAACTACATGGATGTGGTTTACGGGGGTTGTGTCCTTGATTATGGACTTTCATACCTCTAATCATTTAACCTGACTTAGCTTCACAACTACTTCTACAAGCGGTGATGTAACAATTCTAAGTCGGTGTCTAGCTATCATCCCCTTTTATTAACCAAGCAAGGCAAATTAGGTATAATTTCTACCCGAACTGTGAATCTTATCGTAAAAACAAGAACTTGCTCCCTATATTCTTGTGTTCTAACCTAGGGTTACTCTTTCGAGATTTTACCTTAGCTTAACGTGTTTGTTTTCATGGTGATCAAGCATAAAAACAACAATAATTAAGAATGCAAAATAAAACAACAACTAAACAACTCAAACCAAAGATGAATTCATGCATTTACATTCATATCATGTGGCCTCAACCCTAGAGAAAGGGTTTTATCCACTCATGCTCATACAATTACTCAAAAACATAATTAAAGTAATGTACTTACAAGAGTAATTAAAAGAGAATGAAAAATAATAAACCCTAGGTAGAGTTCTTCGTTTCTCCCTTCGCTCCTCTCTGCTTTCCAAAACTATTTCCGTGATAATGAATTTTAGAAGCTAAGGGTCCTATTTATACTAAATGAAAAATCATATATCTTGGCTAGCTATGAACTCCCTGTGTCACGCTGCCCATCGCGGAAGGTTGCCTCCATGACATGGAGGCATAACGCATGCTTATTGGAACTACGACCTTGGCATGTGTTGTGCGAGGCGCCTAGCATGCCATGCTGCTTCTCGTGCACGGCGCCTGGCATGACACGGCCTGTAACGCGCAGCAAGGCCTGGCATGGCACGACGTTAATTCGCAGGTGCACTCGATTGACACTTCTCTCACGCGCGCACGCCCGGTGTGGCACGACATTGAGCGCGACACAGGGCCAGCGTGACACGCTGCCTGGCGTGCCCTCCTCCCAGCATGGTACATTGGCTGGCATGATCATGGCACTTCCATGTTTTCTTCATGCCTCTTTATTTGCACTCAATCCCGAAATTCCTTTATCTTCATGCATCATTATATTAAGCTCATCCTTAGAATTTTTCACCTACGAAACAAATATCTAATCACATGGTTAGTTTATGCACGAAATTATACAACATCACATGAGAATATAATAAATTAAATTAACAAACATGACTAAAATCAAGTTATAAAATACCACTTGGGCACATACATATGCCCAAGATCAATGATGTATGTTGTTTATGAGAAACACCCAACTAAAGTTATTTGTACATTTATACATGTATTTTCGAAGATGATTTTGATGCACAATTTTATTGTATAACTCCTTTTACATATCTTTTATACTCGTGTTTTGTGCCTCATTCATAGTTTCAAATTTAGTAACTTTATTCTTTAAGTTCAAATATTCTTAATTATTGTTTCATTCAGTCATTTTATATATCATAAATTCATATATACTGACACCCGTTGTTTCTGAATCTTATTATGATGCAGATTCAGGTAGACAAGATTGGCAACAAATGCTTCACTAGGCTTTCACTTCATCTAACATTTGGTAAGGCCTCCGACTTCGTAGAGTCCCAGACGTAATTCAATCTTGATTTTAGTTTTAGTAGAGCTTAATGTAGCGGTAGGAGCATTGTCCCGGCACCTATCGTCAAACATTAGTGGCTTCATAGATTAGTTAGAGTTGAGTTAGTAATGTTACTTTTTAACGTTAGTTTTAGTTATAGTTAATAAATGTTATTTTGTTTTATTGACCTCTCACAGTTTTAATGTAACATCCCATAACTTCCTAAGACTAGCCTCGTGATTTCTTATTTGATCATGTACAAAACTGAGAAAAATGATCACAGTATGATCATAGTATGACTCATACATTAAATATATGAACCGTACCTAGACTCGTAGCAGGAGGGTGGAGGAGTTCAGTTAAGGTGACTTGAGAAACCACGCCTTCATGTTAAGACTCATTCTACCCTGGTATGGATGGTATTGACCAGCTGTGGAACAACTCAGATTTTTGGCCAAGAAAATTCAGGCTAACCACGAGTCGGAGTACGAATCATGGTACAGTGGTACGACCCGTAAGATAGATCATGATAGGGGTTACAGGAATACTCAGGACTGAGCTATGGATCGTGATACGAGTCGTAAGATGCTGGAATAAGTCATAGTAGGCATCCATTGAAAACTTCAGAGAGTTGGATTGAAGTAGGATCTCTAACAACAAGCGGTGGTACGAATCGTGGTACGACTCGTAGGTTGAGTCGTACCACCTGACAGGAAAAATTTTCATTTAGATGTTTCAGGGGAAATTTCGTGAAAACCTATCACCTTAACTACTAAACTACGCTGTATTAGGATATTTAGGAGGGATTTAATAGGAATAGTCAACCCTCTCTCTCATTCTTTCTAAAACAAGTTAGGAAATCACGAAGAATTGAAACGGTTCTCTTAGAGAAAAGCTAGGGCTTGCAAATTCCTTCTCAGATTCTCAAGATTTTTCCAAGGAATTCAACTCCAGGTATGTGGGATTTCAACTAGAGAATTGGTATTCCCTTGTTCCCCAAAAACCTTCCTAGAAATCTTTATCGGTTCTAGCCCTTTTGTGTCAATGTTAGGGTCATCTGTCAGTTAGAATACAAATTTCCTTCTTGTTATAATCTTCGTGATTCTTGAAGGTTGTAGTTAGTTATGATTTATGTTGATATCCTTTTCCATAAAATATGTGTTTAGCCCTAGTCTGTAAATGTGATTTAAAGAGTCATGCATAATTGTCCAGATACAAACCTTTCTTGATTCTGATAGTTCTTGTAATCAACATAATAGTAAAATTAGATTATCTAGAAAGTTGACTTATTAATTGTTTAGTCCCAATCAGTACTTAGCCTTTTTAGTATCTTATAGAAATGTCAGCTAATCAGTTTGACTATACTCAGTCTCTTGAGGAGTTCGGTAAAACTCCATAGTCTCAATTATCAATTGTCAGGGTGTTTTTTTAAAATGGTTACGATGCTTTCAGCTAAAGCAGCTCTGACCAGTCTTAGAGCCCTTAATATTAGTTATCAGGTCCTTCAAACCCTCAGGTTACTTCCGGATAAGTATTCCTGACTTAAGTCTTGGGACATTAGGTTTGAGCTATAAGCCTAGAAGTCACAGTTAGAAATTTTCAGTGGGAGTAGAACTTAGCACTGAGCGGACTGGGGTTCATCCCACCCAGGTTCCTAGAACTACGTTGCCACTATAGGTTTTAGACCAAATGGGCATCAGACAGTGAGCACCAAGCTTAACTACAATACCCTGGTAAGGTATAGTGGGCCATCTCCAATGGGGGGGTATACCTCGGAATCCACATTTAGCTCACGTGGTTACATGTCGGTTATAGTCTTTCCCACAGTATAGTTTAATATCGCTCAGTCCAAAACAATCACAGTTTTCAATTCAGTTCAGTTATTCAGATTTCAGTATGTAGTTATGATCCTCAATCAGTACTTGTGTTACAGTTAAATTTAGTGATTATTAGTTCAGTTGTATATTTCTATTGTTCTTTCTTATGTCTTGCATACTCAGTACATTCAAAGTACTGATGTATATTTTTTATGCTACATCATATTATGATAAAGGTGCAGGTTCTCAGTCACAGCATCGTCAGTAGTTCCTTTCTGATGATTTTAGCAGCACTATCTTTGGTGAGTCCTCATCTTTCGAGGACGAGAATTTAGTTTTATTTCTTTTTCAGTTTCTTTCTTTCAGATTTTAGAGTTAGCTAGGGACTTATCCCAGCAACTCGTCAGTTCTTAGATGGCTTTCAAATAAAGATTTGTTTAGTATGTTTTGCAAATGTTACATAGATTCTAGTACCTTTTCAGGAATTTCTTATTTTTGAGAAAGTTATTTATTTATATTTTCTCAGCTTCCGCCTTTATTTAATTTAGTATACCAATGTGATTTAGCCATAGGTTAGCTTGGGGTCACTTGTGGCACAAAGTACTGTGTCACGTCAAGGATGTAGATTCGGGTCATGACAAACTTAGTATCAGAGCACTATATTTAGAGTATCCTAGGATGTCTGAAAGTTGCATCGAGTAGAGTCCTTTTCATGGGTGTAAAGCTCGCCACACTTATGATGGGGAGGCTGCAAAGGGTTAATAGGAAATTTCCCTTTTTTGTTCATGATCCTTATCGTGCATCGAGCTAACCTCCAAAAATGTTCTCCTAATCCGTACCCTACTCTTTTCAGATAACGATTCCTCTAAAATGAGAAAACGGAAGATAGATCGGGAAAGCTAACTGGCCAGTCCCACTAGCTCTAGCAGCCTCTCAGGAAGATCAGGTGTCCTCCACTGAATTTAGGGCGGTGATTTAGATGTTGGCTTAGGTCGTAACCAATCAAGTGAATCAGCAAGTGGTGCCCATCAACACCAATGGGTATGCAGCTACGGCTAGAGTCCGGGATTTCATATAAATGAATACCCCAGCTTTTCACGGATCTAAGGTAGAAGAAGACCCAGAAGAGTTCGTGGATGAGATCCAGAAAATCACCCCAATCATGGGTATCACTGGTATAGAGAATGCTGAATTGGCCGTCTACCAGTTGAAAGGGGTGGCTTAGATTTAGTAAAGCTGTGGAAGGAAGGGAGGCCAAATGGAGTAGGTCTGATAGAGTGGGACGATTTTGTTATAGTGTTCCTTGATATATCTTTCCTCCGGAGCTGAGAGAAGCTAAGGCTTCCGAATTCATGAACTTGAGCTAGAACAGCATGATAGTGGAGGAGTATGCATTGGAGTTCACTCGGTTGTCGAGGTATGCTAGGAAATGCTCGTTGAGCCGAGGGTTCGCATGCTAAAATTCATTAATGGAGTTTCAGATTTGGTGCTTAAGGAATGCAAAACTACGATTCTTATCAAGGACATCCACCTCTCTAGTCTCATCATTCATGCACAACAGATAGAGCTGGAGAAGCTGAAAGAAATTGAGAGGGAGAATAAGTGGGCGAGAACAAGCCAATTTGAGTATTGCTAGCATAGGTCATGTGGGAGTAGTCGAGCACAGCAACAGCAGAAACCTCCAGTACACTCATCAGCCAGTGCCCCTTCATTTTGATCTCGTAAGGACCGAAAGGGTGGAGCATCAGGCTCCTAGTACCAGATTCACGTCTCCAGCAGCCTCACATTTCCATCCTGCCCTATGTCCTACAAGAATAACCCTGGGGAGTGCCTCTTAGGCAAGGAGAGTTGTTACTGTTATGGCCAGCTGGGTCACAGATTAAGGGATTGTCCTTCAGTAGGATAGGGGAAGACCCAGTCTACTACCTCAGCAGCCCCAACGGGTCGTCCATCTTAGCAGTGTACTACTTCAGGTATGAGTGGCAGGCAGCGCCAAAATCATTTTTATGCCTTGTCTTCTCATCAGGTTCAGGAGAACTCACCTGATGTGGTTACGGATATGTTGCGCCTTTTC
>JACEIK010001742.1:0-23177 GCA_018107945.1 Datura stramonium | reverse complement strand
GTCCAGTCCCTGTGGGATCGATACTTGGCTTACTTGAGCCATTTTACTACTTGTTCGACCACGTGCACTTGCGTGTAGTCATCTAGACCGACGAACAGTAAGTGTTCCCCATGGGTTCATAACTAGTTTGGGTTTTACACTTGTGAACTATGTACATACTTACTTGTAGAACCTGACAAATAGGGTTCAACCACATGGCTGGTTTGTCCCTATTGGATGACTATACGCAATCATCGAGTTAGGTCTCATGAGAGAATTCACTTCAACCATTATAAATTTGTCCGAAATTAACTATCCTGCGACCGCAACTCAAGTCATACAATGACCCATAAAGATAAAGGCTTCATTGTAATGCTCTTTTCCTAATCTCTAATTCTCTAGGTTCAAGAAAGTAATGAATTCGGAAAAGTCCTAAAGTTGCGCTCCATTAAGAAACATTAAAGATAAAGAGAGTACAATACAAGTGTTTAACATTGATGTAGAATCACTTTGTGCAACCCTAGTTTGTTAATTCACCATGGTTCCCACAATCCTAGTTGTAGAGGTTTTAGCCTCTCATGATTGTAAGAGAATTATAAGTATTCATAGACAAACACATAGTTTAGAACTTACAAAGATGATTAGAAGAAAACTCACTTAATTATTACAAGAATTAATGAAGAACAATTCAAGAATAATGGAAGAATCAACTTAAGAAAATTCCCAATAATTGAATAGAAAGTTAACAATAATTTTTATCCATGTATTTTGTGTGCTAAGACTTGTTATGACTGAAAATAACCTAAAAAGTATTTATATAAATATTTAGAACCTTTTTCTAAGTAAATAGGAAAAACTACTAAACTGCCGCCAACTTCACCTACGACTTGTAACAAGATTGTAGGGGTCGTACCTTGACTCGTACGTTGGCTGGAATTTGCTAAATTTTGATAAGTGTTGGGAATTGGTATGACTCATACCATGAACCTACGAGTCGAACAATCAGTTGTGGTTTGACACTGCGAATTCTAGCAATCTTCTGAACTTTTTCATGAATGGCTTGGTATGATTCGTACCTCAGTTCTATGACCCGTGACTCCTTCTCGTACCTTTAAACCTGCCAGTCTTCACTTCTTTTGAAATTTTTCACAGCTCCTTGGTATGAGTCTTATGTAGATCTCACGATTCGTAGTTGATACCTGTACCAGAAAACTTGGCCTATGCAAATCTTTTGAAGTTTTTTATGACTGTTATGGTACGACTCATCCCAGGAAGGTACGACTAGTACCATGTGCCGTATGTTGCCTTGCCTCAACACTTTTGGCCTGGACCTTTTCACGGCTCTGAGTATAGCTCGTACTAGGATGGTACGATTTGTACTGAGGTCCGTACTTAGCCACTTTTCTACAATTTTTTCCATCTTTTTAACAAATCAACTCCAACATCTATTTTCCCTAAAAACCAAGTAAATGTGCATCATATCCATATAAACACACTTAAGTCCATGATTATTTCTCAGTTTTAAGCATCGAAAATGTTGTAAACTCACAGCACATCAATAAGGCCCTTCCTCGACCACCGCCACCATTCCCTCAGCGGATAAAGAAGAAGGTGAAAGATGGTAAAGTTTCAAAATTCCTCTCTATACTAAAACAGTTATCTGTGAACTTACCATTGATCGAGGCATTGGAGCAGATGCCTGAATATGCCAAGTTTATAAAGGACCTTATGACTAGGAAGAGGTCGTGGCATCTCACCATGCTCCAATGAGGTGGGGGCATCAATATGCTTGCCCCTAGATACCCATGGTACCGGGACTACGGTAGGAAGTATAACCTAGCTATTAGAGTATCAACCTCCATCTTTTCCTTAAGGCCAACCTCTACACATACTCTTAACATGAGACCCGGGAATAGGATGGTAGTGTTCAATCCCAAAGCCCTATCTCGAATCTCGTCTGCGATGACCCTCAGAATATTGATGGCGTATCTCGACATGATAAATGCCACCAAGGATGCTCTATTTTCACTGAGGGTGTTGTCATTAACCGTCGATGGAAGACTAGTGTCCAGCAAGCCTTCATTATGAAGTTCAGCGAGGCTTTGGTAACCTACTTTCCACTAGCCACCCAGTCCACGTCCTCCTTGTCATCCGCTAGAACCCTAGCTATACATTTAATTTGGCTATGCCTCTCCTTATAACCTAGCTACTTTACCCTTTTTAGTGCATCCACTCAGTAATCAAACTCAGCTGTCATATCTGGAGCTCTGTATTGTGGCCCATAGAGTACCCGAGCAATAGCACGCCTAGATACATCAACCGTGCGACCTCGCACAACCATGCTCTCGATCTTGGGCTTTTCGATCAATCTCTGCCCACCATTTACATTCTTCTCCATCGTGGCCAAATAATTAGAGTAGAACTCCTGGACCATTGTAGTACTGTTCTTCTTCGGAGTTCTAGCCATCCAATTGAATCCGTAGAAGTTGAATATCTACCTTATTTCCTCTACTTCATTTAAGGCACTGGTGAGGATCCGCGGTTCTTCCTATATGCTCTAGCTCAAATGATTTTTGGAGGTGAGAGCAAGACCCTGCTCATATATCTCCTAAGCACCAGGTATTCTCCACCTAATAGTATGGTTCTCCCGAGGTAGAGTTTGGTCACCTTCTTCCTCAATGGCCTCATTGCCCTCATCTCCAGATTGGGCCTCCTCAAACCCTTCTTCCTCATTAGAGAGACTCCCAAACACTTGAACCTATTCTTTTGCTCCCTCTTCAGACTAGGGAATAGTGGCCAATGCGGCAGAAGTAGCTTCGGCCTGTACCTTGGCCCGAGCCCTAGTGGTTCTGGTTCGTTAGTGTCCGAGGTATCTTCTTGGTAATCCTCCACTGAACCATTAGGGGTGTTTCCATCATGCTCGGAGTTGGAGAGCTCATCCCTCAGTGCCCTCCGAGCAGCTATTTCAACCCTAGCGCTCTTGTCTTGGGGCTTCTTCTTTGATATCCTTTATAACGTCATTGTACCTGTGGAGAAAAAGGTTAGCATGCATGATAGGATAAAAAAATCAAAAAAATACCCTCTGAAGTTTTCCATAAGTCTACAGTATTGGTCGTGCCATGGTGGTATGACTCGTATTAAGACTCATAGTTCATGACGGTCCTGTCATGACTCCTAGTTATGACTCGTACTATAATGGTACGGTTCGTACTAAGAGTCGTATTGAGGAGTTCCCCTAAACTGTGTTCTCTTGTATTTTTCTATGACTCGTGTTACGAATTGTGATTTGTTTTCACGACTCGTAGTAAGGATCATACCATTTCTTTTAAACGTTGACCCTTTTAGATTTGTGGTACTATTACATGGTATGACTCGTAGTAGAATACTATAGGTCGTGCCAAGTTTCGTAACATCAGGTTCAGTCACAAATGGCTTAGGACAGTCCCAACAAGCCCTCCTACGAGTTGTAGTACGAAACTATGAGTCGTAAGAAGGCTTGTGAAGCCTGTCCTTACCTTGATTAGTTCAGTTATTCAGGCAAACAATTTTTTTGATCTGGGTACTCAAACTTCCCCATTTTAGGCTATCAATGTCCATTATTTACACCTACCCAGTTCATCCTCAACATATAGCACACCATGTAACTCATTTTAACAATCAATTTTAGTGTTTGGCATTTCAAATTCCTATCCATTAAGTAGAATCACACAACCTAATAATCATCTTCCTCAACCCATTTTTGGTGAGTTTGAGGAATCACCCAGTTCTATTACTTCATACGAAGCAAGAATTTGTCAAATTTGAACATGTTTACTTACTTGAATTTTCAAGGGTTTTCTCGGCTTCTTTCTCATTTCAATGATTATGGTAGGAATTTCAAATGTGCAGATGTAATCTTGCATGCATTTGAGCTTGAATTGTTTGGGATTTTGAGTTACGGGTGTGAGAATCATGGGTGAGACTCGTGGGTACAAAGTGTATCTTTGCGTGGGAGTTAATTCTGAAGAATTTTGATTTAAATAGGTTAGGGAGGATTCTTAGTAATTCGGGTCAAGTCGAGTCAAGTTGATTAATTTAGCTCATCACGACACATACCACGAGTCGTAAGTTGGACATATGGCTCGTCCCTTGGATTCATAGAAAAAATGTTAGGAAAATTACTTGGGGACGTACCAGTGCATGTTCCGACTCGTTCCATTAACGCACAATTCGTACATTGCCTCGTAAGTCAATGTTTATGAAATTCTACACATAGCGCAGTTCATCTTTACAGTGTGTAATATGACCCATACAATCATAGTACGAGTCGTAATGACCAACCATAACATGAATTTCGACTTCTATTTTTTACCACGACTGGTACTACAGCTCGTACAAATCTCTTAGGAGTCATACTGAGGCTCGTAGTATTTGTCTGGTTTGCAATTTTCTCCCACCAGTTTTTGTTTCACCTGCACACTGAACACCCCAAAGGTTAAGATATTTGGATTTCCTCCCAAGAAGTGCTTGATTTAACATCGCAGCATGACACAAGTCTCTTGACTACTTAGAATTCATCAAGAAACTCGCAATCATCATCGACTGCTGAGATAACCCTAAACTCATTGGGCTGCTTTATTGGCCAGCAGACGTTAAAAGTGACCTCTTTATTTAACCTGAATTTTAGTTGGCCAGCTTCAACATCCACCAAGGCTCTCCTAGTGGCAAGGAATGGTCACCCCAAGATAATGGGAACCTCAAAATCAACCTCTCAATCTAGGATTAGAAGTTCGCTAGGAAGATGAAACAATCCACCTTGACAAGCAGATCCACTAAGATACCCACTGGATTTTTTACTGTGCGGTTTGCCATCAATAGCCGCATTGACCTCGATGTGGGGGCTCCCAATCCCAGCTATTTGAATACAGCTAAAGGCATCAAGTTGATGCTTTCTCCTAAGTCATAAAGTAGCTTTGCAAACTTAAAATCACCAATCGTACACGGAATGGTGAAGGCACCTGGATTTTCCTTCTTTTGAGCAAGGACTCGTGAAGCTATGGCACTGTAATGATGCAAGTTACCTATCGGCTCATAGCTCACGGACATCTTCTTGGTTACAAGGTCCTTCATGAACTTGACTTATCCAGGCATCTGCTCTAATGCCTCGACCGATGGTATGTTCACAGATAACTATTTAAGCATAGAGAGAAATTTTTGGAACTTACCATCTTCCGCCTTTTTCTTCATCCCTTGAGGTAACGGTGACGGTGGTCTAGGGATAGCCTTATAAATTTGTGTGGCCCTTTGCTTCTTACCATTATCAGCTTCGGACTCCTTTTCATCAACTGGAATCTCTGTCAACTCAGCCTCACCTGTAGTCTCATGCTCAACAACCTCATCTTCCTCACTAATATCAATCTCCTTCCATTTTTCCATCTCAAGTACAACTGGCAGAGGGGGATCAACTGTTGTCTTCCCACTCCTAGTCATAACAGCCATAAAGTGACTATCATTCTTTGGATTTTTCATTGTGTTACTTGCAAGTTTTCCCTTCTTCCTTTGGTTTAGGGAGGTAGACATCTGACCAAGCTACTGCTCAATATATTTGATCATTGTGACATATGATTAAACTTTCAGGTTCATATCCGATATATCCCTCTGAATGTCCCTCAGCTGATCACGGTGGAGTTTACTTTCTTAAGCATTTCAGCCATCATGTTCTCCAATCTTGAGGGTCTAGTCTCCCTCTCACGTGTATTAGGAGAAACATACAAATCTGTGTGATCGTTGCGATATCCATCATTCTTTCTCCATTCCCCCTGTCACTCTCAACCTTGGCTCCTATCCCTATACCTGTTCCTATTGTAGTTATCCCAATGCTAGTTCTGACCCTGATTTCCAGAACCTTGGCTCCAAGTGTCTTGTCCAGAACCTTGGGCATTGGCCCGAAAACTCACCACCTAGTTGTCCAAGAAGTTTTCTTCCTCCCCGGAATCTGAATGCTCCTCCATGGTTCCTGACCCTGAGCTCCCACTGTATTTACCTTTCTAGCACCAGCACCCATGATATGCTTCGTGAGTAGGTCTAATGATGCCCATATATGATCCAGCTCTTGATCATGCTCCTCCTTCTTTCAACATTGATCTGCAGACATACCCACAACATATGTTCCTATAGCTGCTTCTTCTCCCTGGTGTGCCAGGCCCTGTTCGTCTTAGTCACTCTGTCCAAAATAATGGTAGCTTGTTCCCACGCGTGACTCATCAACGCTCCTCCCGCCACTGTATCTACTATAACTTTTGTGCTATTTTTAAGGACCTGTAAAAAGTTCTCAACGAACTGTCATCTAGAATTTTATGGTTTAGGCACTTCGTTAGCTTCTTCTTAAATTTCAACCATGTCTTATGTAGTTCCTTTGTCTTCAATTTTCAGAAGTTATAAATTTCATCCTTTTACTGTAGCATCCTAGAGGGTGAGAAGAACCTTTCTAGGAAAGTCTGTTTAAGCTCCCTCCAATTCATAATGGAGTTGCTGGGCAACTCTGACAACCATAAAGTGGCCTCTCCAGAGAGAGAGAATGGGAAGAGTGTCAACCTTATCACATCCTGGCTTACACCAGCTGATCTGTACATCGTGCATATCCCGACAAAATTCATCAACTGCAGGTTAGCATCATCAGATTCATGACCACTAAACAACCCTTTCATATTCATCAACTGAATCATGGTGCTAGTGATATCAAACTTCGCCACAGCAGGAAAAGGTGGTGGCATGATGGCCCAAGATGACCCGACTTCATCAATATCGGGGTTATCCTCATCATAGAACCGAGGAGAATATCTATGGACTCTATTTCCCATTCCATGGAGGCCAACATTCACTACTTCCTCCCAAGCATCCTCAGCTTCCTAAAATGCAGCTTGCTGAGCTTCTTCAGCATAGGGGCCTCTCTCTGCTCAGGGTTCTCCATTCTCCATAGTGTTCACTCTAATTCAAGATCAAGAGGAATCAAGGGGTTTTTGCTCCGTCGAGTACTTGGCTCTTACCAAGAGACAACTCTGTGGGTGTCAAAAACAAAAAGAAAACATAAATGAGGAAATAACCACTAAAATCTAAACATAGCAATTACTCTAATCCTAAATCGTATTCCCCGGCAACGACACCACTTTTCTATAACACTCAAATCACAGCCTTGGAAAAGTATAACACGGATGTTGTCAATAAAGAAACCAACAATGGTTGGGGACGATCCCTCAAGGAATATGGTTAAGATATAGAAAATGCTAGTATTTAAGCTTTTAAGTGTGTTATCTCTAAAAGGGGGTTTTTATAAAATCAATTATATGATAATATTGAGAACTGATTGTTGTTTATCAAGATTATGAAATTAACTAGGGTAAGTATTCTCCATGGGTTCATAACTACTTCGGGTTTTACACTTGTGATCTATCACAATGCTTACTCGTAGAACTTGATAACTAGGGTTCATCCAAATGACTGGTTCATCCCAATTGGATGACTATACTAAATTACCGAGTTAGGTCTCATGAGCGATTTCACTTCAACCGTTATCAATTTGTCCCAAATTAACTATCCTGCGACCGCAACTCAAGTCATACAATGACCTATAAAGATCAAGGCTTCGTTGTAATTCTCTTTTCCTGATCTCCACTTTCTAGGTTCATGCAAGTAAAGAATTGAGGCAAGTCATAACATTGTGCTCCATTAAAAAAACGTTAAAGATGAAGAGAATACAATACAAGTGTTTAGCATTGGCGTAGAATCACTTTGCATAACCCTATTTGTTAATTTACTATGATTCCCACAATCCTAGTTGTGGAGGTTTTAGCTTCTCATGATTGTAATACAATTATAAGTATTCATAGAAAAACGCATAATTTAGAACTTACAAAGATGATTGGAAAAAAACCCACTTGATTATTGTAATAATTAATGAAGAACAAGTCCAGAATAATGAAAGAATCAACTTAAGAAAATTCCAAAACATGAATAGAAAGTTAACAATAATTTTCCTCAATGTATTTCATGTGCTAAGACTTGTTGTGACTGAAAATCACTTAAAAAGTATTTATACAAATATTTAGGACCTTTTTCTAAGTAAAAAGGGAAAACTTATGAACTGCTGCTGACTTCACCTATGACCTGTAACAAGATTGTACGGGTCGTATCTTGACTCGTACGTTGGCTGGCATCTGCTAAATGTAGCTAAGTGGTTGGAAGTGGTATGACTCATACCATGAACCTATGAATCATACAATTAGTCGTGGTTTGATACTGAGAAGTCTAGCAATCTTCTAAACTTTTTCATGAATGGCTTAGTACGACTCGTACCTCTGTTCTACGATCTGTGACTCCTTCTCGTACCTTGAGATCTACCAGTCTTCACTTCTTCTGAACTTTTCCATGACTCATTTGTATGGGTCTTATGTATATCTCATGATTCATGGTAGCTTCCTATACTAGGAGACTTGGCCTGTGCAAATCAGCTGATGTTTTCTATGACTGCTATCGTACAGCTCGTACCAGGATGGTACGACTAGTACCATGAGCTGTAATTTGCTTTTTCCTCAACACTTTTGGTCTGCACCTTTCCACAACTATCGATACGGCTCATATTTGGATGGTACGGCTCATACTGAAATCCGTACTTAGCCACTTTTTGCAATTTTCTCCATCTTTTGCACAACTCAACTCCAACATCTATTTTCCCAAAAAAAAAAGTAAAAGTGCATCATATCCATACAAACACACCTAATTCCCTACTTATTTCTCAATTTTAAGCATCAAAAGTGTTGTAAACTCACAACACATTAATAGGGCCATTCCTAGACCACCGCCACCATTCCCTCAATGGATAAAGAAGAAGGCGGAAGATGGTAAGTTTCAGAAATTCCTCTCTATGCTAAAATAGTTATCTGTTAACATACCATTGGTCGAGGCATTGGAGCAGATGCTCGGATATGCCAAGTTTATAAAGGACCTTGTGACTAGGAAGAGGTCATGAGCTATGAGCTAGTGGGTAACTTGCATCATGCAGTGCCATAACCTCACGGGATTTTTCCCATAAGAAGGACGATCCAGGTGCCTTCCCCATTCCTTATATGATTGGTGACTTTGAGTTCGTAAAGGCACTGTGTGACTTAGGAGTGAGCATCAACTTGATGTCGTTAGCTGTTTTCAAGTAGTTAGGCTTGGTAGCCCCCACACCGATTATGATGTAGCTATTGATGACTGACCACATAGTTAAAAAGCATGTGGGGATCCTCGTTGATGTGCTAGTTAAGGTGGATCGATTCATCTTCCCAGTGGACTTCGTGATCCTAGATTGCGAGGTTGATTTTGAGGTCCCCATTATTTTTGGGCGACCATTCCTCACCACTGTGACAGCTCTAGTAGATGTTGAGGCTGGCCAGCTAAAATTTAGACCAAATTCGAAGGAGGTCACCTTTAATGTCTATCGGTCAATGAAGCAGCCCAATGAGTTTAGGATTGTGTCAGCAAGCGAGGATGATTCCGAGTCTCTTGAAAAAATCTGAGTAGTCAAGAGACTTGCTTTATGCCACAACATTAAATCAGGAACTTCTTGGGAGGCAACCTATGAGGTGGTTTGGTGAAGTCTGAGTAACCAAACCACTTGCGTCGTGCCACGACATTAAATCAAGCGCTTCTTGGGAGGCAACCCAAGTGTCTTGACTTATGTGGGTTCAGTGTGTAGGTGAAACCAAAAACAAGTGGGTGAAAATTGTAGCACAATACTATACTATGAGTCTCAGTACGAGTCATAGGACCATGGTGCGACTCGTAGTACTTTTCATGGTTAAGAGCAGAGACTGGGTCTGATGCATGAGTTCATGTTACGGTTGGTCATTATGAATCGTACCTCCATTGTACGAGTTGTATTACCCACTGTAAGGATGAACTATGTTAAGTGTAGAGGTGCAGAAAATAATGACCTACGAGCCATAATATGATTTTTATTATCATGGTATGACTTGTACCATGCACTCATAGGTCCCAAGGAAAGTTTTCTCAGTTTCTTACTACGAGTCCAGGGGATGAGTTGTAGGTATGACCTATGACTCGTGGTATGAGTCGTGACAGGCAAAAATAATTAAATAGACCCGACATGACCAAAATTTCTCAATTCACCCCAAACCTATTTTAAATCAAATTTGTCAGACCTAAACTCCCACGCAAACAAAAAGCACGACCCACAAGCACCTTCATTCTATCTTCCATTACCTGTAAATCAAGCATGAAATTGTTTGAGCTCAAATCTGTGCAAGTAATTGGCACAAGTCACTTGAACTCCAAAACCAAAAGATGAAGTAAGCAAGAAATCGTGCAAGAACTTGAAATCTTAAGTAAGTGATTATTTCTTCTGTTGAAATTTCTCGCTAAGAGATGGACGAAATTGAACTGTGATTCCTCAACTCTTGTAAAAGAGGATGATGAATGTGATCAGGGCCTGAATGTGCATCACTATAAATGGGTTTATGAATCAAAATACTAAAATGTTAAAATTTTATTGTAGATAATGAGTTATGATGTGTGAAGCATGTTTGGGGGTTAACTGGGTAAGAAAAATTAATGAAATTTGCATAGCTTGGATGGGGAATTATTAGTACCCATTCAAAAACATGCTTAACTACACAAATGAACTTGAATAAGTTGAGGACAGGCTTTACGAGCCTTCATACGACTCATGGTCTCGTACTACAACTCATAGGATGGCTTGTTGGGACTGTCCCAAGTCATTTTAACTAGAATTTTTGGTACGAAACCTAGTACGACCCATGGTATCTTACTACGAGTCGTACCTGGTGGTCTTACCAAGAATCTAAAAGGGTCAAGTTCAAAAAGTAACAGTACAATCCTTAGTATGACTTGTGGAATCCAATTACAATCTATAACACGAGTGGTACAAAAAGGCTGAGAACCATAATTTAAGGGAATCCCTCATATGATCCTTAGTATGAACCATACCAACCTTGTATGAGTCGTACCAAGGAGTCGTGACAGTGTTTAACATGCTACGAGTCTTAGTACAGATCGTACCACCTAGGTACAACTCGTACTAATGACACGTGAAAAAATACAGAGGATGATATTTTTGCTTTCTTTTTCTCAAATATTACATACTAACCTTTTTCTCCATAGGTAAAATGACATTCAAAAGGAAATCAACCATAAAGGCCTAAGACAAAAGGGCCAATGCTGAAATCGCTGCTTGGAGGGAATTCAGAGATGAGCCCTCAGACTCCGAACAAGCAGGCAACACCCTTAGTGGTTCGATGGAGGAATACCAAGTGGATATAATTGACACTAACGAGCCATAGACCACTAGGGCACATGCCAAGGTTCAAGCCGAAGCACATCCACTGCTCCAGCAGCTGCTCCCTAGTGTGAGGAGGGAGCATGTAATAACACTTAGGAGTCCGGTAGTGGCTCAAATGCTGAGGGCTCTGAGGAGGTCCAGTTTGGAGATGGTAATAATGAGGCCGGGTGTAAGGAAGAAGTTGATCAGACTCCGCACCGAGAGAGTCGGACTATGAGGTTGCATGTACCCTATGCTCAAGAGATCTATGAGCAGGATCTTGCTCTCACATCCAAGAAGAATCCTAGGTGAAGTATTCAGGAGGAACCGTGGATCTTGACCAGTGCACTAAATGAGGTTGAGGACATAAAGAGGATTTTCATCTTCTATGGGTTTGATTAGATGGCTAAACCTCCTGAAAAGTACAGTGCCAAGAGAGTCCAAGAGTTCTATGCCAACAATTTGGCAACGACGGAGTAGAAAGAAAAAGCTGGGCAGAAATTGAAGGAACGACCTAAGCTCGATAGTGTCATGGTCCGGGGATGCATGGTTGACATCTCCAAGTGGACCATTGCTCGTATATTTATGGGACACAGTTTTGATCTTCAGATGCCACAGCTGAGCTTGACTATCGAGTACAAGCTCTGAAAAAGGTAAAGCAGCTGGGTTTGGAGGAGAGATAGAGCCAAGTAAAATGGCTAGATAGGCTTATAACATAGGATAAGGAGGAGGTAGAGTGGGTGACCAATGGTCGGAAGGTTGTAAAAGTCTCATTGAACTTTACAGAGAAGGCCTTCAGGACGCTGGTTCACCACAGGTTGGCGCCGATGGTCAATGACAACACCCTCAGTGTAGATGGTGCAGCCTTGGTGGCATGTATCATGTCTAGATACACCATCAACATTTCAAGGGTGATAACGGAGGAGATCTAGACTGGGCTATAGTGTTGAGAACTACCATCCCATTCCCAAGTCTCATTTATAGATTGTGCATGGAGGTAGGTGCTAGGGTGATCCAGGAGATAGATACCAAATTGGAGGCCACAGGAATGTGGACATAGGCCTTATATGGGATGACATGAACCTAGTTAGCGGGGTTAGACTAACTAAAATAGTCCCACCACCATAGTCATTTGGGGGCGAGCATATTGATGCCCCCACATTAAATGGAGCATAGAGAGATGCTGGCTACAGAGGTCGGCCAATAGATGCAACTCTGATGTGATGTGGATTTAAAGCACTATTGACGCTTAAAACTAAGAAAATAGCATGGACTTAGGTGTATTTATGTGGATATGAGGCACTTTTCCTTTGATTTCAGGATAAATGGGTGTTGTATTGAAATAATGGTGCAAAAGGAAGCTAAAACTGTGCAAAAGGGGAAAAGTGCAGTCCATTATGATCCATAGGATAGACCTACAATTCATACTTAGGGCCTTGATAAGAAGCTGAAAGATTAAACTGGAAGATTGATCCCATGAGACTTATCACGGATCATGCCATGATGGTATGAGTCGGGGTAAGCCAGTCGTGATGAAGTCCAAAATAATTGCACATGAGGCTGATTCTCAGTACGGGAGTACTCTACGACCCGTGAGATGAAGGTATGAGTCATACCATACTGGTCATGAGTGATTCAGACAAAGTTCCAAGTACCAGGATCAAGCCCACGGTGCAATGTACAGGTAAATTACTTAGGATGTGAGTGCGAATCATACCTTAGCCCAATACATGGCCAAAATTCAGCCAACACTTCATGCCACGAGAGTTGATGCCACGGTCCGTGGGCTACGAGTCGTAGGTGGACCCGTGAAGAGGTCGGCTACGAGATATGGAAACTTGATCCACATTAGTTTAGGAAAAGGATTCTTGTGTCTCTATAAATACTTTTATGCTTTATTTTTCATAGAGGACGACAAATAGACTTAATTCTAGTAGGAAAATATTATAGTAAGCAATTTCACAACATTGAAAGAGAGAATTGAGTTAGTTAAACCTTGCCCAGTCAACCTTTTTGAATTCATCTTGTTCTTTCTACTTGTTATTCAAGATTTCGTGGTTTAATTAAAGGAATCATTTTTCTCAATCATCTTTATAAGTATTGTTTTATGTTGTCAACCACCAGACACAATTCCCAACCTTGCAACTCTGAGAGGCTAAAGCCTCCATAGTTAGGGTTGTGGGAACCGTAGTTGATTAACAAGTTGGGGTTGCATAAAAGTGATTTACAAAACCAATACTAATTACTTATATTGTATTCTCTTCATCTTTAACGGTGTACAATGTTAGGAAATGCCTGAATTCTTTACTTGCTTTGGTCGAAGAGGTAGAGACTAGGAAAAGAGAATTACAACGGAGCCTTGATCTTGATGATCATTGTATTAACTTGAGTTGTGGTCGCGAGGATAGTTATATACGGAACTTAGTGATAATGGTTAGTTTGTCAAAACTCGCGAGACTTGGTTGGAAGTAATCTAGGATAGTCATTCAGTAGGGATTGGTCGATCATTTGAATGAACCTAAGTTGTTTTGTAAGTAGTAGTGGTAAAGATCACGAGTGTATGCAAAACATTATGAACCCATGGGGGAACACAAGCCCTAGTTGTCACTTTAATAATTTGTCACAAACATAATCTTGGTACTTAGCTTATTTCTATTATTGATTTTTATTAGAATTCCCCCCATTTTGAGATAATTACGATACAGGTTGATCTACCGGCTATTATCCTAGATCATTCCATGATGCAATAGGATCGACCCCAACCTCTAGGAAGTTGGGTTCTTTGGCCAAACAACTTCGATTTATACTTGATTAGAGGTGTAGTTTTTGGCGTTATCCAAAATGTGGCGCCGTTACGGAAGAGAATACAGCTAAGACAGGATATTAGCTTGTAGTTGACTTTTATTGAAGGTGTACCGCCAATTCACGTTTATTTTTGTGTTTTTGATTGCCCCCAAGCTTTCCTCTGGTGAATGCCAAGCACTCGAAAAAGCAGAGAACCCCCTTTATTCCACCTAAATCCCGAAATTGAACTAGCACTGCATACAATAGAAAGAAACCTAAGCAGAGAAGCCCGTAGCTGAAGAAGCTAGGCAAGACAGGCTAGCTCAGTGCGCACTTTGGCAGGCTAGTGATGACAGAGATGAGGTGGTAAATGCTGGTCGACAAGGGAGGCGGCGATCTCAGAGATTTTCCCCTTAGTTCTTCGATGGTCATGACCAGGAACATTGATGAGGTTGGGTCAACTGGAACAATTGTGCCGCCACCCGCTGCCCTTGGGGCCAAATTTGACATTATAGGCACCATGATTCAATTTGCTAAACATGAAGGGCGTGTTCAGTGGCCACACACAGGCTTGGATGACGCCAACCTGCATTTAATGAATTTCGTAGGAATATGCAAGGTAAACAGGTTGCCCAGGAGTAAGTCAGGGATGCAATAAGACTCCGACTCTTCCATTTCTCTCCTATGGGGAAACTACTTTGTGGTTGCTTCGGAGTTTCCCAGCAACTCCATAACCAATTGGAGGGAGCTTAAACAAGCCTTCTTGTAGAGATTCTTTCCTCTATCAAGGATGTTATGGTTAAAAGATTAGATCTACAACTTCCGTCAAATTAGGGCAGAGCACTTCATGAAACCTGGTTGAGGTTCAAAAAGAAGTTGACTAAGTGCCTGAACCACAAAATCCTAGATGACAGTTTGTTGGAAATCTTTGAGTCTCTTAATAATAGCACCAAAGCTTTATGAACACGGTGGCTGGAGAGGGTGATGAGTGACACCTGGAAAAAAGCAGCCACTATCCTTGATAGAGGTGACAAAGACAAACATGGCACGGCATACGAGGGGAGGGCGTGTAGTGGTAGATACATATGTTGTTGGGTTTTGACTATAGACCAATGAAGGAAGGAGGAAGAACAGAGATCAGGAGTTGGCTCACATGCGTACATAATTTGATTTGCTGATAAAGAATAAAGCATATATGGGAGTAGGAGCCAAAAGGTAAATACGATTAGAACTCAAGGGAGCGGGGGTAGATCAGCTCTGATTTTAGGAAGGCGAACTTCCTATATACCCAGGTGGTGGGTTTCCGAGCCAACCCAAGCATCTGAACCAAAACAATTGGCGCCAAGGTTACATAGAAATCAGGTTGGAACCAATACGAGAGATAACTATAATAAGGCAGGTTCAGATATAGGATCCGTGGTCGTGGCTTGAGAGGGAGAATGGAGAAGGAAGCCAGCGGATATCGCAGTGACCAGGCTGGAGTCTATGTTCCTCTAACGCACACGAAGTGGAGGCCAGACAATCAAAGTTGGAGAGTATGATGGCCGAAATGCTGAAAAAGGTGAGGTCCATGGATGATCGGTTAAAAGAAATTAGTGACTTATCTAGCATGGGTCGAGAAAGTGGAATCTCATACCACCCCCATGAAGAGATAGAACACCAACTTGGCAGCGTCAGGCATCCATGAACCTAGGAAAAGGGTACACTTCCTAGAAACACTATCCAGAATCCAAAGAATGATGCTCATTGCATGGCAGTGATGACTAGAAGTGGTAAAACCACAGTTGACCCCGTTCCCCTATTGAAGTTGAAAGGAGGAAAGAGAGGCGTGATTGAGGAAGAAGAGAGATTGGTGATGAGACAAACATGATGAGTTTCAAAGGCCTCTAAGGGAGAGAAGATACGACATTAATCAGGAGTCAACTCTAGTGCAAAGGCTATCCCAAGACCACTACCCCCACCATTCCACAAAGGATGAAGCACCCCCCCACCATTCCCACAAAGGATGAAGAAAAAGGCGGACAATGGTAAGTTCCAAAAATTTCTTTCAATGCTTAAACAACTTTCTGTGAACATACCATTGGTCGAAGCACTAGAGCAGATGCCAGGATATGCAAAATTCAAGAAGGACCTCGTGACGAAGAAAAAATCTGTAAGCTATGAGCCAATTGACAATGTCCATCACTGTAGTGCCATAGCAACAAGGGTCTTAGCTCAGAAAAAGGAAGACCCAGGTGTCTTCATGGTACCTTGCACCATTGGTAATGTCGAGTTCCCAAGGGCACTCTGTGATATGGGAGCTAGCATTAATATAATGCCCTTGGCAGTCTTCAAGAAGCTAGGATTGGGAGCCCCCACACCAACCAACATGCGGCTACTGATGGCCGACAAAACAGTAAAGAGGCCAGTGGGCATCCTAGTTGATGTGCTCGTCAAGGTTGATAAGTTCATATTCCCAGCGGACTTCGTGATCTTGGATTGCGAGGTTGATTATGAGGTCCCCGTCATTCTGGGGTGACCATTCCTCGCTACTGGGAGAGCTCTAGTAGATGTGGAAGTTGGCCTATTAAAGTTCAGGCTAAACAAAGAAATGGTCACTTTCAACATCTGTCGGACCATGAAGCAACCAAAGGAATTTAGTGTGATCTCAGCACTTGAGGATGAGAATGATTCACTTGACGAATTCTGAGTAGTCAAGAGACTTGCATCGTGCCACGACGTTAAATCAGGTGCTTCTTGAGAGGCAACCCAAGTGGTGGTTTGGTAAAATCTGAGTAACTAGACAACCTGCGTCGTGCCACGACATTAAATCAAGTGCTTCTTGGGAGGCAACCCAAGTTAGTGAACTAATGTGTGCTTAGTGTTAAGGGAAACAAAAACAGTTGGTTGAAAAATCTACTGCCACAGGATCTCAGTACGACTCATGGTGAGGTCCTACGAGTCATGGCAGCAATGGTGGTGAAAAGCAGAGAAAATTTGAAGCAAAGTTGAACCTACGACTCATCCTATGATTCGTACCTCAATAGTACGAGTCGTAGGATGCACTCGTAGGTCACCAAGAAAGTTCTGTTTCATTAAAATCATCACGGGTCAGGGGATGAGTCGTAGGTTGCTCCTACGACTCGTGGTACGAGTCGTGATGGGTCAAAATTACCCAATTCGGCCTAGACTTTTAAATCTACCCTTGCCTTTTTAAACTTAAATATTCACCATTCTCCCATGAGAACACCTCACAACCCATGACCCACGACTTTAGAATCCTCTTCCCAACATCCATATCTTCCCATCACCAAGAAATTAAGCACAAAATTCTTGCTTCAACTGAGTGTACAAAGCCCTAGAAGTTGATTTCCATTCTATGAATCGACAATCAAGTAAGTGATTTACATTGCAAGTTCTTAATGTTTGAAAGGGAACTTAAGGGAATCGAAAACCCATAAGAATCACTGGGTATGCTTGAAAATCAATGGGTATGTAAGAAAAACACCAACTCGGCTGAAAACCCACTGGAAATTTATTGAATTTCGGCCCTAGAACACCTAAAGGGAGTTACGGGTAGGGGAGGATTAAGTGGTGTAAAAAGGAAGGTTACCATATGCTAGGCCTAGGGGATGTACTTGAATTTTTTGGATATTTTTGTTCTTCTGAGGGTTTTTCTTGCCGTGTTTCTTTTTCCTCAGGCATGCTATCTAGTAGAACCGTCATGTGTTAGGATTTTTTGTTTTTAGTTGTAATTTTTGTTTGATTAGAAAGTAAATTAGGAATACTCAGCCAAGGAATATGCACTTGTTTTGTTGTTTTTGAAAAAAACTGATCCTGTTTAAAAAAATTTGCTATGTATTTGTGACAATAATGCATGATTTCTATGGATCGTTTTATGTCATTTAATATTAATAGTGTTAGTCTTGTTAAGCCATGTATGAACCATACAGGTAAAGTAAAAATAGTTCATGTACCATGTGTGATTGAGGTATTAGTATTTATTGCGGTATGTAGTTGACGATCTAGAACTTGCCTAGTTGTATCTGCATAGGTTGAGGATGGTTGGTTAGGAGATGATCATAAGCCATCTTTGTTTTAGCTCACTTTTTGCCTATATTTCCCTACCAAAGTTTCATGAATCCCTTGATCCCAAGTTTGAGCCTTAATAGATCATATTTCTTTGATTTACCTGTTAACCGTACCCATTTATTTATAATGAACCTATTTGGCCCTGGTCCTTCCTTGGATATTGTGAACCTCAACATAAGAAAAATTCTTAAGTTGAGGGTGGCTAAAGTAGGAGTGCATAAATGGTGGGAGCGGGAGAAAAGAAAAGAAAAGAAAAAAAAGAGAAAAATGGTGAAAAATAAGGTATGGTGAGGTGAAAAAGTAAAAAGCTAAAAATTTGAGAAAAAAAGAAAAAGTTCAAAAGATCTTGAAATTGTTGAAAAATGTGAAAAATCACCTCATCCGTGCAAATATTCTTAAAATGGGAAAAAGGGAAGAAAAGAAGACAAAAAGAATGAAGAGTGAAATAGAAAAATGGTGTAGCCAATGAATGTAATGTCAAGGAAGGGATAGTCGCTCATAAAATCTTTCATCTTTATCATGTCCATGCCTAAGCCTACATTACAAGCCATATAAAGTCCTATAGTGATCTTAATTTGACCATCTAACAAACCAAAGAAGAGAAAATAAGGGCAAGTCTATGGTATCTGATGCATAATACTTGCAGTTTCTTGAGAGAGTGAGTGCTTCATTTTCCTAGTCCCATGTTTCATCTGATACTTCATACTAGAGTGGGGACTTCATTTTTTGTGAGGGTACATGGATTATGCTTGCTTTTACCATTGGTCTGTGTGAAACACATAGGTAATGACTTGATTGCTTGTTGATAGCTAGATGACAACTCTTGATCCCTGAATATGATGTTTTGATGTTGCTGGCAATACATTAGCTGATGGTGTTTCAGGAGGAAGGGTGAATAGAGTTGTATATAGAGTGCACAAATTTTTTTGAGTTTTGGCTGTAGTATCTTAAGTTTATTTTCTAGTTGAACGTCGTTTTTAGGTCTTCTTTTTCTTTGCCTAAGGACATGCAAAAGTCTTAAGTTGAGAGTGTTGCTATGCTATGGATTTACAGCACTATTGACGCTTAAAACTAAGAAAATAGCATGAACTCAGGTGTATTTATGTGGATATGAGGCACTTTTCCTTTGATTTAAGGATAAATGGGTGTTGGAACAATAAATTGCAAAAGGAAGCTAAAAGTATGCAAAAAAGGGCAAAACTTGCAATCCATAGTACGATCCGTAGGATGGACCTACGAGTCATACTGAGGGCCTGATAAGAAGCTGAAAGATTAAATTGGAAGATTGATCCCATGAGACTTGTCATGGATCGTACCATGATGGTACGAGTTGTGGTAAGCCAGTCTTGATGAAGTCCAGAAGAATTGCACAGGAGGCTGATTCTCAGTACGAGTGTACTCTACGAACCGTGAGATGAAGGCACGAGTCGTACCATACCGGTCGTGGTGAAGTTCAGACAAAAGTCCAAAGTACCAGGATCAAGCCACGAATGCAATGTACGAGTCGTAGGATATAGGTATGAATCGTACCTTGGCCCAATACTTAGCCAAAATTCAGCCAACACTTCAAGCCACGAGTTGATGCCATGGTCCGTGAGAAGCCCCTACGAGTCGTAGGTGGACATGTGACGAGGTCAGCTACAAATATGGAAAGCAGTCTTGTTAGTTTAGGAAAAGGATTCTTGTGTCTCTATAAATTCTTTTTATGCTTTATTTTTCATAGAGGAAGACGAATAGACTTAATTCTAGTAGAAAAACATTATAGTAAGCGATTTCACATCATTGAAAGAGAGAATTGAGTTGGTTAAACCTTGTGATCAGCCTTTTCTTGAATTCATCTTGTTCTTGCTTCTTGTTATTCAAGATTTCGTGGTTTAAGTGAAGGAATCATTTTCTCAATCATCTTTATAAGTATTGTTTTGTATCTTCAACCATGAACACAATTCACAACCTTGCAACTATGAGAGGCTAAAACCTCCATAGCTAGGGTTGTGGGAACCTTGGTGGATTAACAAGTTAGGGTGGCATAAAGTGATTCTAAAACCAATACTAATTACTTATATTGTATTCTCTTCATCTTTGACGATTCTTAATGGTGTACAACATTAGGAAGTGCCTGAATTCTTTACTTGCTTTGGTCGAAGAGATAGAGATTAGGAAAAGAGAATTACAACAGAGCCTTGGTCTTGATGATCATTGTATTAACATGAGTAGTGATCGCAGGATAGTTATATCTGGAACTTAGTGTTAATGGTTAGTTTGCAAAACTCATGAGACTTGGTTGAGTAATTGAGGATAGTCATTCAGTAGAGATTAGTCGATTGTTTGAATGAACCTAAGTTATCTGTTCTGTAAGTAAGTATTAGTAAAGATCGCGAGTGTATACCCAAAGCTGTTATGAACCCATGGGGAACACAAACGCTAGTTATCCTTTAATCATTGATTCACAAGTATAATCTTGACTGCTGCTTATTTCTATTATTGATTTTTATTAGAATTCCCCCATTGTGAAGTAATTACCATACAAGTTCATCTACCGGTTGTAATCTAGATCTTCCATATTCCCTGTGGGATCGACCCCAACCTCTAAGTTGGGTTCTTTATTGACAACGTCCGCTTCATACATCAGTTAGAGGTATGGTTTGAGCGTCATCAAGCTCCTGGTACTTCCTCCGCATCTCCGTTGGGAAAACAGAGCCAGACCCCAGCGGGTTATATGTTGGGTCCTAAAGGTGTTCTTCCAAAAGATGGCCAAGAGGTTGACACTGACCAAGAGGAAGGTCAACATGATGATGGAGAATATCAAGCCTTGGGTGAAGGCTGAGATAGAGGAGGCCACTAGAGGTTTGCACAGCCGGTTGGACATCTTTGAGCTACACTTTAATGAGCGCTTAGCTGAACAACCAGAAACGAACAGTTTGAGGGATGAGCTAGGGGCTTTGTGGAGCCAAGTAGCCGAGTTGTCGTCTAGATAGCCAGCAATATTAGCATCCCCCATCATTTTGGAGTTAGATGTTGAGCTATATTTGGAGGCATATTGGGCACCGCCAGTGGCCAATGGAGGAAAAGGGAAGAAGAGGGTCTCAAAATAAATTGAAGACGAGTTCTAAAAGAAGAAGAGGAAGAAAAAAGAGAAAAGAGAGCTCAAGAAGGTGGCAATAGATAGCCTACAAACTCATAACGAGCATATGTCAGAGTTGTAGGAGAGAGCCAGAGGAGCGGGGAGCTCCGCCACTGTCCAAAGTGAGCTTGGGGGTGGTAAGGACCCTTTGGGTGAGCCACATTCAGCCCGAGATGGTGATGAGGTCATTGCAGCAAACGGGTCAGTTGAAGGGGTGACCATTGCCTCGAGTGAGATACCATTGAGTGCGGCGGCCACTGCTAGCGCCATGACTGCAACTGAGGGAAGTGTGCTTACACACCCACCTTCTTAGGATGAGAGGAGCACTTAGAGCACCACAGGTATGTCCCTTTTCCAATTCTTACATTATATTCTTTGGGGCCAAAGCATGCTTTTTAAAGAGGGGTGTACTTGTGATTTTTGGGTTTTGATTTTTGTTTGAGGGTTTTTATTTTCATGTTTCTTTTTTCTCAGATATGCTATCTAGTAGAACCGACATGTTTAAGATTTTTTTTGTGTTTTCTTTAGCTAGAAGTAAATAGGAGTACTTTACAGCAAATAAATGAACATCCTTTGAAATATTGAAAAACATGACCCTGTTTGAAATATTTTAGTGTCTAGATGTGTATATTAACTGCAATGCATCACTTCTATAGATCTTTATATGGCATTTAATATATTAGCATGTGTAATTGTAGCTTAGCTGTGCATGAAACCTGTACCGTGAGTGAGTGAGGATGCTTACCTAGTTCAATACTACGTAAAGGATCTAGAACTTACCCGATTGGTCTTTACATAGGTTGTAACATAGTTGGTTAGGAAAGGATCATAGACTATTTTTTTAGCGCACTTTAGTTTAAATAACACAACCAAATAAAAATAATCCCTTTTGATCTTTATTTTAAGCCTAAAAGTTGACTATTTTTCTTTGATTACCCATTCACCTTTCCCATGTTTATAATGAACCTGTTTGACCCTAGTCTCTCCTTGGACATTCTGAACCAACTCAGGAAAAATGCCTAAGTTGAGGGTGGCTATAGTAGGGGTGCGTAGACTGTGAGGATGTGAAAAGAAAGAAAAAGTCAAAGAAAAGTGAAGTGTAGTGTCAAAAAAACTAAATAAAAGGAGCTAAAATGTAAAAATGGAAAGAAAAGAAAAAGAGTTGAAAAACAATGAAAAAATACACCACACTCACACATTACATTTGAATGGTGAAAAGGGAGGAAAAAGCTGAAAGGAGAAGAAAGGGGTAAAAAGTGTAAAATGAAGCCATGTTATGTAGTGTCAAGGAGGGTTAGTCACTAATATCCATATCTACCATACCCAACCCGAAGCCTACATTACAAGCCGAGAAAAGTCCTATAGTGATCCTAGCCTAACTGTCTGAAAAGCCACAATAGAGAAAATAAAGGCAAGCCTATGGTATCCGATGTTTAGTATTTGGAACTTCATTGTGAGAGTTAGAGTCTTCCTTGATTAGTCCTGAGTTTCATATTACTATATATCTATGAGTTTTGAGGACTTCATTTGCTATAAGGGTACAGGGTTTATATTGCATTCTGCTAGTTGTTTGTGTGAATAACACTAGTGATAGCTTAATTCTCTGCTTATAGTTAGATGACATATCTTGATCCCTGAACTTTATGGTTCATTATATGACTTGATCTGCGGTTGTAGGATAGTTAATTTGGAATAAATTGATAATAGTGAAAGAAAAATCACTCGAGAGACCTAATCCGATAATTGAGTATAGTCATCCAATAAGGATGAACCAGTCGTTTGGATGAACCCATGTTATTAGTTCTATAAGTCAAGTATTACGATAAATTATAAGTGTAAAACCCGAAGAAGTTATAAATCCATGGAGAACACTTCTCTAGTTAATTGCATTATCTTGATAACAAT
>JACEIK010001741.1:207649-227347 GCA_018107945.1 Datura stramonium | reverse complement strand
CTTTTCCCGGGCCTTTTTCTAGCATGTATGGCTTTCAAATACTCTTAACCAACACGCAAATAGGCCATCTATGTGTCGGGAATTTTACGGGGTGTAACATCATCCTCATGGCCTTCACTGTCTCCATTTCTCCTTCCATTCATCCTTCGAAGAGCCATGATTCTGTAGTCGTGAATAGCACAAATTACAGTGATAGAAAGACTCTTCATCGCACGACATAGATATGAAAGATGGGAACATTTCCTAGAACATTTCGTAGCCTCTTCGTCATAAGTTTGGCACGCTTCACACTCATGAAAAAGACTCTACTTAACACGACTCTCAAACTCCCCAGGACACTTCAAAACCTATTTCTCTGATACCAAGTTTGTCACGACTCGAGAGGGGACCCGTATCATAGACACAAGACAATGGACCCCGAGAGACCCCAAGTCAACCCATGGCATAGGCATTCACTATCTCATTCAATAAACATGAAGGAAACATAAATAAAACTCAGCAGAAGTATAACTTAGCATAACAATATAATAAACATCTGAAGCTGAATACATGTCTAAGTCTGATAAGCCTCTAATCTGTACGAGCTGATGGGACAACACCCCCAATTAGCTCAAAAATACCGAAACTGAAAGCATGCTCAAATAACTGAAAGTCTAGTCCTCGGAGGATGAGGACTCACCAAGCAAGAAAATACTAACTCTGATAAGCGGCTACAAACGGGGTTGAACCTGAGAACCGGATCCTGCATCATGAAATGATGCAACATAGAAGGTATGGGGTCAGTACGTGGAATGTACCAAGTATGCAAGGTAAGTAATACCGCTTGAGAAATAATAGCCTTTTTAAAACAAGTCATACATATATAATAACTTTTGAGGATAAGAAAAGGTCACAAGCATTCATTATGAAATCATTCTTATTTAATACATGGTCATGCATGGCTTTAGAACATCATGATTAAATCGAATGACTCAAAGCTAAATCATAACATTTATATCAAAAGCTGAATAATGAGTCAAACCTTGCTTTTCGAACATCCATGCATAAGATAATCATCATGAGTAATGGATATGCAAACTCGAATGATATAGACAGTAGGAGACTCGTCACTTAACCAACATACCACGATAGAACTTACGTGGTCCCAACTATTACACTCAAGTTGGCAAAGCTGTCCATAACCTTGCTAGGGCTACAGACGATACCATGATATCGATATCAAGCTGAAAGGGCCAATCGGGCCAAGGATAGCTCACAAGGGAGGTCCCAATAATAATAAAATCAACCTATGTTGGAGCGTAGTTCTGGGGCATAGGGTTATCGACCCTTAGCCCGCTCGGTGCTAGACTCTTATAACAAAACATGCAATGCTCTACATTTTATAAATACAAAGCTCAACATCGTCTAGTGACAAAGCTCAACATGAAATCATGGATAAACTCAACATCGTATGAACTGAAGCTCAACATTGTCTATTGAAAAAGCTAATTATGAAATCATGCATATAGTAAACATCATATAAATATGAAACTGAACAATGTTGTCTCGACAAAGCTTAGAATGGAATCATTCTTAGACTCAACATCATGTGAAATAAAGCTTAATGCCAACATACATCTCAATTATGAATTTCATGCACATGATAACCTTTACTACGATACATAGCACAAACTCAAAGAATAATGGGAGACTTTACTCCAAAAATCATGTGGTAAGCCTACTTAGAATTACCACTTCATTATCATCAATATAAGGGCCTTGCCCAAAACCTTATCATGGTTGAACTCATACAATTTATTTAGAAACATTGTAATTTTGGAGATTTCACTCCAAAACGAAGTAATAACGCAAATTCACGAAAATGATCATTCATACTCAACATTGGGCACTACCCAAAGCTTCATCATATAGGGGTCTATTTATTCTTCTTTGAAAACATCATAAAAATTATGGGTAAGATTGGAAACATGCTTTTCATCATCTACTCCATCATCATCACATTTTATTAGGAACTCCCCACAAATGGGCGTTTTAGATTCAATTTTTAGAAAATAATTTTGTAAAAGAACTTAAGTTAGAATCTGCCCAAGCTTGATAAATCATCAATATCAACTCAATTAATCATACCCATGAGTATAAATGTTAGAGTCATGCAATTGAATGAAAACCCATACTTGATCATCATAAATTAATCACAAATTGGTAGGGAATGGGCATGGGTGTGGATGAAAGCACCCACTCATAGCCTTACATACCTGGGAATGAAGAATCCTAACTCTTCCTAATTTCCCAGCTGAGATTTCTCTTGAAAACCTTGAATTTCTCCTCACTTTGTTCCCTTCAAGCTCTCACCCTTGCATGCATGAAGAAATGGCCTAGATGGGTCTTTCTCAGCTTAAAACCCTCTATTACGAGCTTAAAACAACGTAGTATAGGCCGTTAGAACTTAGGTATTATGGAAAAGCCCTTACTAAAAACGCTGAAAATAACTTTCCAGGGGTCCTAACGGACAACCTAACGACTCATTACTAGGGCTCACGATCCGTTGGTTTACCCGTCAAGTGCACTACCTCGTCATTCATGAAAACTCCATTGGCTTGGTAATGGTCCACCTAACGAGTCATTAGGACTGACGACGAGTCGTTGGGTGCCATCCGTTAAGTACACTGGATAAGCTTCACTGTCCTTCTCTATGACCACCCCACGACTGACATGACGACTCATGGTGACTGACCACGAGTCGTTATATCACCCGTGAGGACCTCGAGTCCTTCAACATCTCAGGCCTTCCCCACGAGCCACCTGGCGACTCGTTAAGCCTCCTCATAAGTCATTAAGTGACCCATTCTGCAACTGCTGCAATATTTTCCAACTTTTCTCCTTATTCATTTCCAAGTCTGATTCTTGAATTCCCGAGGTATAACAAGTATAGTCCTTTGCAATGTTTAATTTTGATTTGTAGAGAAGAGTGGTGTATCATGTAGAGTTTATTGATAAAGGAAAAATTACTTAGAATGCCATGAAGGGCATGTATTTTTCCCATACTTAGATAAATCATATCATCAATCACAAGGTATTTTTTGTTATTATAAGATAGAATTGTCATGTAGATAACATGAGTATAAGTAAAAATAAATAAATAAAGGTTTGGATATCTGAATACATGTTTAAGACTTGTTGTGGTTTGTGGTTAAATATAGTAATCATCATGGACCAAACGAATCGAGTAATTGAACTGTTAGAATTCTTGTTATGATGTTTATTAATAGAGTCATATTTTTAGAAATCCGTGGGCATACACCGAAAATTCGAAANATCATGGACCAAACGAATCGAGTAATTGAACTGTTAGAATTCTTGTTATGATGTTTATTAATGGCATAAGAGAATATTTTCATAGTCGAAATAAGTATGTGAAGCTATTTAAGATGATTTTATGAACATTGAGATAATACTGATTAAACAAAGGTCAGAAGTGTGAATTTTGATTGTTTGTGTCATGATGTTTTAAACATAGTATTATCAAAGAGAGGTTGACAAGTTTATGGTATTATGCGCACTAATATAATACAATCATTTTTGTTGGAGAAAGACAAGCTGATCGATGCAAAATATATGGCTTTATTGGGGGTTGGTGATAGTTATTAAAGGCAAAGGTCTTACTTGGTAGCAAATAAAAGGAAAACCTTAAATTAGAGGGTTCAATATGTGTGCACTTGTGGTGGTTGACTTAAGGAGATTTGTACCCAAAGAGAAGTAACATGTATGAAATTTAGTACTTTCAACATTCATAAATATGCATTTAGAACGAAGAAAGTGAACTAATGTTGGTAGATAGTGATACAGGGTATTATAAATGTTGTTCTTCTATGTTTGAAATATTATAAATTAAGTACGAGTGTTGGAAATCGAGAAATTATCATAATTAGGTTGTCCTCAAGAGGAAGTAAATAAATAAATAAATCAATGCAGACTTTGTAGTTGATCTACACGTTTATTCATGCAGATGTGATCATAGCCTGGGTGATCTTGACAGACTTATTAAGATTGAGCACTTTATTTAAGTTGAATTACTTATACATCATACTATCCTATGTGGCGATATGTTTCGAGAGATAGTGCATATGGTACGCGAGATAGCCATACTATCATGTGTGACAAGAGTAAGATTATGTGAAATATTTAAATAGGGGTGTAGGGATGTGTTCGAGTGTTGCTGTACGTGAGAGAGTTGCATAGGGGTGTATGGATGTGTTCGAACACTCCCATACACGAGAATATTTTATAGGAGTGTATGAATGTGTTATGGTGCTATCATACGTGTGATCGAGATGTAGAGGAATAAGTCTGTATTTCGGCGCTACCTTACGTGAGAGCATTATGTAGGAATATTTGAGTGTGTTCCATTCTACCATATGTAAGAATGTTTGGACGAGATTTATGGCGCCTGAGTGAATTCTTGCGCAATAAAAGCATAAAAGATTAGGTATCCACTCTTAAAACTAATCGAATAACTATTAATGATTAGCTAATTTCAACTGAGGTTGTACCTCATAATAGTCACTAATTTGGTATTCAAATCCTTTTTAGGCTTTATATGGATGTCAGTGGTATTATATAGTTGGTGGTTTGAACTTGGTGAATTATGATTATTGGGTCCAGAGTTGGTCCAACAAGCTTTAAATAGAAAAAATAGAGTCTCTTTGATACTACAACAACTTCGGATTGCTTAAAAAAATAAAAATCCTATAGAGATAAGATAGATCACGAATGGCGATACAAAAAGAAATAATGGAAGACTTTTGACCCTATAAAGGATGTTATGAGATTCAGTAAGAAAAGTAAATTAAGGTTAAAACTATGTTGGTCCGTATGAGAACTGCATCGAATCAAATTAGTGGAATATAGACTTTCTTTGTATTCAGGGATTTCGGTTATACATTATATGTTTATGTCTGTAATTAACGTTTATTGTGAGAGTTATATAATTCAACTCGAGAAAGTAGAACTTGATGAAAATTTGATTGATGAGGATGGGTCAAATATCTGTTGTTAATAGAAAAGTGCAATAATTGAGATCGCAGAAGATTAATTAACTGGAGTATGGTGTGCAAATGATGTTGTTTGAGACTTTATGGGGATATCGATGTTGTCCAATAATTGAGTAGCTTGGAATCGAGGAGACATACATATACATTTAAAAAAAAGTTAGTATGATAGGCCTTGAATAAGGTCAATTTGGAACAAAAGTACTTTAATATTACTCTAAGCAAGTAAAGACTCTTTACGAACAAGGAAAATTAATGACCTAAACTTATGATTGGTGATCGCATATTTATAGAAGCTTCTTTTACCATTAGTGGTATTATGTGAGATATTGAGAGAAGAATAAGTTGGGATCCAAGCATATCGCCGATAAGGTCTTGTATAACAGGTTGTTCTCATAACTAACAGACTTGTTATGCTACCAGAGGTATATATTATATTATGTGAAACCATATGAGAGTATATTTATTACCCGACTCATGTTATTTAGATTGAGATAACGTCAGTAAATGAGAATTGTACTTTTGAGGAATTCACTATTGTGTATTTGAACATAGGACTTGTTAGTTAAGGTCAAAGAAGTATTTTTATGAGCCCAAAATATTATAGTAGAACTATCTTCTATGAAAGACTACTTGAGAGTACGAATGTGACATGGGTAGTGAATGTTCATATCCTGACACTTTGATAGAAGTTTTGGCCACGTTCAAGGATGAACGTTATTTTAAATGGGGGAGAATGTAATAACCCATATCTTTTAAGGTTTATTTAGTAATTTAACAAAAAAAAGAAATTAAAAGGAAAAGCCTTATTAAAAGAAAAAGGGATAGCAACGATGGCAGAACCAAAGCAACAAGGAAACAAATGCTGATGAGAAAATAAAAGAAAAGGAGAAAAAGAGAATAAAAAAAGGAGAGAAAAATAAGGATTTTTCATTTAAAGTATCAAGGTAATGATTTTAATATTCTCTTTAAGTTTATTATGTGATTATGAGTTAATTTTTATGGTGAAATTATAAGGAATTGAGAAAGTTTTGTCTTAGGATTCTTCAACCTAAACCATCAATTTGAAAGGGAAAATGTTATCAAAATTCAATTTTAAATAGTATTATGGAGTCGTCTTATCGAGGAGAATCTTTTGGTAGTCATGGTTCGAGAATTCTGTCCCATTGACTAGAGTTGACTTTTTAGGTCAACCCTTTGACCGCAAGTTAGACTTGTGTTAAAAATTTAGAAAAACGTCCGTCGAAGGTTTTTGACCATTCTAAACTCATTTTTGTGTAGTTTGAGGTGATTCGAAGATCCAAGAATGAAGTTCTAATTTCTTGAAAAGAATGGTTAAGTTGTGAATTCAAGGTAAGTGAGACTTTAAGCTTTGGGTGCTTGCTTTTCAAATCCCTTTTAAAAAAATATGTGTTTGGTCTGCCTGGTCCATGTGTTGGAACGAGCGTGTTCTTGGCAGAATTGGTGGTCTTTAAGGCCAACCACATGTATTTTTGATGCAACGATACTAAAACTCTCGGTATAAATTTATTTTGTGGAGTGATACGATTGTGATCCATGAGGTTGGGGCATGTGTATGATTTTTTGATATCACTGGGCATTGTGGATTCTTCTTGACAGTATTTGCCACTATGTATGCTCCTTGACAATACTAAGCATTGTGTATGCTTCCTAATATATTTGGCGCATTGTGTATACTTCTTGATAGTATTGGGCATTGTGCATACTTCTTGACAATACTATGCATTGTGTATGCTTTCGTGGACTCGTGGTGTTGATTAACTGCTTTTGATGTCATTCATGACAAGCCCTCAGCATAAATTGTGTTGAGATATATAGTGTTCTTGATAAATAATTGTGTGAACCTTGTTTAAAATTATATTATGATATAATTCCCGTGCATAATATTTTTGTGCTTGTGGTGTGTTTGTATTTTTTGACAGTTGTTCTAGGGGTATTTAAAATGGTGGGTCAAGGATCTTATTGAGTTATATTTACGTATAACTCACTCCTTAACTGCATGTCCATGCAGATACTAGTGGTGACGACGGAGTTAGTGGCAGACGATTGTGCTGGAGTTAATCTAGTTGTTAAGGTGAGCCACCACATTATTTGTACAGGTTTCCAGAAGAGTCCTCATCATTTGTTTATCTAATGTTTTCATATTGGGTTTGCACACAATAGAGTGTTTTGTAGTTCACTTAGATGCTTCATGGTCTAGTGTGGGGTTTGGGCAAGAGTTGTAAATTAGTATTTGAGATACTAAGTGATCGTATTCCATTATCATATTATTTGAGTACTTACTTGATTAATTAAATGCTGAATTAATGATTAAGATATGAAAATTTTGGTTCTCCTGGAGGGGGTATGTGCTGGGTGCCAATCACATCTATGGGGTAATTTGAGACGTGACAACAGTATAGGCCACACATATTTAGGACATTTCAAAGGTCCGTGAATAGTCCAACCCCATTGTAAAAGGTAGGTTGCAGTTGTCTATATCAGCAGGTTCACTTTTCTTGGATATGCCAGAGGACAACACACCTAGAGATGTACCCGCACTTATGGGCAAGAGAGCTAGCACAAGAGCTGAGTCTTTAGCCATAGAGGCCACCACTACTACAGTTCCTTCGGCAGACCCAATCTTAGCAGCTCCATCGGTGACCCGACCCCCAGCTTCAGGTTTAACTATTTTGTTGATTTTGGTTTATTATTAGCATTGGCTGAGCATCTTGACTGGAATGAGAAGCATACAGACCTTCTTGCTAAGCAGCTGAAGCTGTATGTTGCTCAATCCATAGTTGTAGCACTTGCCCTTGTGCAAGAGGCTATATAGTTACTACATAGACAAATTGCTAGTATTGAGGAGCGGGTTAATGAATGACTGAGGGTGAGCCAAATTACAGACTTGAATAGAGTGTTAGTAGAATTGGCCCAGGAACGAGCTGACAATGCTGCACTGCAGTCCAGTTATGTTGGGTGTATTTACGCACTTAATTACCATAGTTTACCATACTTATCTATAATTGAGAACAAATAATGTATGATTGCCTTGGTTTTATATGATATTTGTAAAAAAAGCTAACACACATGATTAGATGTTTGCAAGATGAAAAGTGATGGATTTTGACTTATTTTGGCCTTAAGAAACAAATCTTGCTAAACCTGACTAGAACAAAATCAAAGGCTTAAACAGAAGATGGAATCAGGAAGGCAGGGCAATGCACGAAGCCTGACATCACGTAGGGCACTCTACCACACCAAACTCTACATCGCAGAGCCTAACCTTCATAACGTGCCTCGTGATGTGTAAGCATGGAAATCCGGCCAAGGTCTTGAAAAGTCAAATTTAAGTCAAAGGAGGAGAGATGCAGACTCATTCTACTACTATACATACCCTAGGACGTTTTGTTTCAGTCATTACTACATAATTCAAACTGATTGACGTTATATTGTAAGTGTGGAACACATTATTCTATACCATTATTAAAAGATACATTAAGTTCTTGTGATTTTATTTAGCTTTTAATGACTTGTCAAAAAGATTCATCTTATTGTAAGTGATCATCATGACTTCTTGTTATACCACGGAAGCCTAAAGATCAGACCCGGGAGTTGAAACGGAGAAAAACCTAAAATCTGGCACCAGGCACAGAACGAGTCGTGAGGAGACCCGTGAGAGAAGCCCACGATTCATGATGTGACTCATGGGGAGGCCCAGGGATTTAATGTGAAACTTGAGAAATGAGACCCTACGAGCATGACCACGACTAGTGGTCAGGCTCCACGAGTCGTTAGGTCAATCGTGGGGTGGGTGAGAAGGAAAAGAGAAGGAAGAACGGTAGTATACTCGATGGAAGACCCCACGAGTCGTGGTCAGTCCCCACGATTCGTGGGGAGGGTCATGGTCAGCTAGCTGAGGAATTCTTTATATTGAGGCTGTGTACATCACGAGTGGTGACCACGAGTCGTGGTCACCCAGTAACGAGTCATTAGGTCTTCCATTGAGAGCCAAGGAGACCTGTTGAGAAGTGTACTTCACGGACGACTCCATGAGTCGTGGTCCAGGATAACGAGTCATTAGGTCCCCCATTGGGACCATCTCACTATTATTTTCTACGAAGTTAGTAAGGGCTTTTCTGTAATTCCTAAGATCCTAACGCCTAAACTACATCGTTTTGAGTTATGAATAGTGACTTTTAAAGGGGTTAAGTTAATTTTAGGCCATTTTCATATTCATGCATGCAAGAGTGATAGGCTAAATAGGTAATCAAGGAAATACTTCAAGGTCTTTTCAATTCCTTCTTAGGAATTCAAGGGAGGGTAAGAATCAACCATTTGCAGGTATGTAGGGCTATGAATGAGTGTTTTCGGTCACGCCCATGCCCAATCTCTCTTAATTCATGAAGTTTGATAAAAAAAATCATTTGGGGTTTTAACTTAAATCTTGTGGAATTCTGACAGTCTATCAATAGGTTATTATCTTTCGTGATTTACATCATTTTTTATGAATTATGATTAGATTCTACAACAATTTTGATTATAACTTTATTTATTTCTATTTCTACTAAATTAAGCCTAATTATGCGTGTTCTATGATGAATCAAGTTATGATCTTTACCTCAATTATTGATATTCATAAACCCATCATGATTTATGATTCATATTATGGATTTATTCAAATGCCCATTATGAATTGATGATTTATAAAGTTTATATATGATTTATAAGTATGCATGAATCTCATGATTTTACTAATTATGTTTTGGCCGATCCACGGGCCTTACCCTCATGGATAGTTCACGTATTTATAAGCATGTTTATGACTATCATGATTTAACTAGACCATGAATCTCATGCATATTATACTATGAGCACTATATACATTTTGGGAGTAGTATTTAACACCGAGTAGGTTTAGGGCCCAGGGTTTGCCCCGAATCTCATAACTACGTGCCACCATAGGACATGATGGGACCTTCCTTGTGGATGTCCCCTTGCCCAAATGGGCCCTTTCATGTGTGATATCACCCCATTCATGGTTCTACCATTGGCAAGGTACAAAAACCCTCCCGACTAGGGATTCACAGGTCGGGCTCCACGTGTACTCATATGGGGTATGTCGGTTATAAGAATCTCCCACTGTTCCTCATGATTTATGTGTGATTATGATTATGCACATTGGATCATGTCATGTTCAATTAAATCTTTTCTCTCATTATTATATTCACGATTGCATTACGAATGTTTTGAAAACCTTGAGCCTTATGTTATCGTATGCTACTTATGTTATGAGCATGTTGTCCCACTCTGATTATCATTTATGAGAATTTATGTATTTTAAATATCCATTTTACTTACCTTGCATACTCGATATATTGCACGTACTGACCGCATACTTTCTATGTTGTATCGTTTCATGATACAGGAGCTGACTCTCAGGCTCAGCCCGTCAGTAGTCTATTTTAGAGTTTAGCATCCAGACTTTTTGGTGAGTCCTCATTTTACAAGGGACATATGTTTAGATTATGATGTTTCTTTTGGTTTCAGTTTTTGTCGGGTTAGTTGGGGATGTTGTCCCATCAACCCACCAGATACGATAGAGGCTTTCAAACAAATTGTAGTACTCAACTGTTATGTATTTTGTACATTCCGCTTATCAGGATATGTTATGTTATGTCTATGTTTCCACTATATCGTCATGTTAAGTATTCATCTTAATGAGATAAAGTTAGATGAATTTTCATGCCATGGGTCGACTTGGAGTCTCTCTGGGATCCTTGTCCCGTGTTACGATCTGGGTCTACGTTCGGGTCGTGAAAAACTTGGTATCAGAGTGATAGGTTTGAAGTTCCCTAGGGTGTTTGAAAGCTTCATAAAGTAGAGTCTTTTTCATGGGTGTGAAGAACGCCACACTTATGACGAAGAGGCTACGAGACATTTAGGAAATGTTCCCTTCTTTCATGATCTATGTCGTGCGATGAAATGTCTTCTTATCCTTCTAATTCGTGCTATTCTCGATTGCAGAATCATGGCTCCCCGAAGAATGAATGGTTGGAGAAATGGGAATGGTGAAGGCTTCGAGGATGGAAATGATAATGGGCACCAGCAAGCCCCACCAGTTCAAGAGCACTAGGTACCGGAGCCAGTTTCCCATGCTGAGTTTCTGGCAGCTATCCAGATGCTTGCGTAGGCCTTGACCGCTCAGGTCAATCAGCAGGCTGTTGCGCATGTTCCGCAAAATGGAAATGCAGCAGCAGCTTGAGTTAGAGACTTCTTGAGGATGAACCCGCTGGAGTTCATTGGGTCCAAGGTAGATGAGGACCCACATGAATTCATCGACGAGATTCTAAAGATCACCCAGCTCATGGGGGTGACAAATGGGGAGTGCGTTGATTTGGCCTCTTATTAGTTAAAAGGGGTGGTGCATATCTGGTTTAAGCAATGGAGAGACAGTAAGGAAGTGGCGGTAGGCCCTATAGGTTGGAATGAGTTTCATCAAGCCTTTCTGGATCAGTTTTGCCCTTGCGAGATGAGGGAACTGAAGGCGGCCGAGTTTGTAAATCTAAAGCAGGGTGATATGTCGGTTTAGGAGTACGCTCTGGAGTTCACCCGCTTATTCAAGTATGCATCAGAGTTAGTGGTCGACCAGAGAGCTCGGGTGAGACGATTTGTGCATGGAGTGGTGGACTACATGGATAAGCACTGTAGGGGTCACAATGCTACATCGGGATATAGATTTTCCCAATATATTATTGCATGCCCAGCAGATAGAGTCGGTGTATCGGAGGCAGAGAGAGGAAAAGAGGGCTAGGACAGACAATATGGGATTCCTCAGCCTAGATAGGGGGGTGGACAGCGCCAGAAGTCCCATCACAGGTCTTTTGTTCGAGCACCATCATTAGCTAATACACCATCTAGATCACAGTGGGATCGAAGGAGCAGGGCTTTAGATTCGAGGGGCCAGGGTAGCATGCAGATAGAGAGAACTTTTCCAACTTCTTCAAGGTATGGCAAGAATCACCTAGAGAGGTGCCTAGTAGGCTTAGACGCTTGTTTCGGGTGTGGAAAACCCAGACACAGACTCAGGGATTGTCCTTCGGCCAGATCAGGGGTGGCGGAGCCCATATGCCAACCTCTAGTTCAGCCGCTCCAGCAGCACGTCCCTCTTTGCAGGATGCCTTGACTAGTTCAGCCAGCGATTAGCGCCAGAATAGGTTCTATGCCCTTGCGACCCGTTAGGATCAGGAGACTTCACCGGATGTGGTTACTGGTATGTTACGAGCGTTTCACGTTGATGCTTATGCTTCATTAGATCTAGGGGCTACCTTGTCTTTTTTGACACCTTATATTTTTAGTAGCTTTGGAGTTAGTCCTGAAACTCTGTCAGAAGCATTTTCAGTTTCTGCTCCTATTGGTGATTCGATTGTAGCTAGGCGGCTGTATATAAGATGCCCAATCATTATATTACATAAAGTCACCTCCACAGACCTTGTATAGTTGGCCATTACTGACATTGATATTATTCTTGGTATGGATTGGTTGTATGTGTGTTATGCTTTTGTTAATCGTAGAACCCGGGCGGTGGAGTTCTGCTTTCTGGGTGAGTCAGTCTTGGAGTGGAAGGGTAGTTCGAACGTGCCTGTATGTCATTTTATTTACTATCTTAAGGCTAGGAAGATGATTTATAAAGGTTGTGTGTACCATCTAATTAGGGTTAAGGATGTTGTGTCCGAGACCCCGACTATCCAATTAGTTCCAATAGAACGTGAGTATCTAAAAGTCTTCCCAGATGGTTTATCGGGAATCCCGAGCGAGCGAGAGATTGATTTTGGTATTAACCTTCTGCCCAACACGCATCCTATATCTATCCCTCCTTACGGGATGGCTCCAGTCGAGATAAATGAGTTGAAGGATCAATTGAAGGACCTGTTAAATAAGGGTTTCATTAGACCGAGCAAGTCTCTATGGGGTGCACCAGTTCTCTTTGTCCATAAGAAAGATGGTTCTCTTCGAATGTATATTTATTATCGGTAATTGAACAAAGTCACCATCAAGAACAGGTATCCCCTACCCAGGATTGATGATTTATTTGACTTTCTTAAGGGTTCCAAGTGCTTCTCAAAGATAGATCTCCGGTCCGGGTATCACCAACTCAGAGTTCGGGAGAGTGACATCCCTAAGATAGCCTTCAGAATGCGGTGTGCCATTATGAGTTTGTAGTTATGTCTTATAGACTAACTAATACTCCTACAAATTTTATGGACTTGATGAATAGGGTGTTCAAGCCATGCCTGGACATGTTCGTGATTGTATTTATTGATGAAATCCTGATATACTCTCGGGGTAAGGAAGAACATGCCGCTCATTTGAGAATAGTGCTTCAGACTCTCAAGGAACACCAATTATATGCCAAATTTAGTAAGTGCAAGCTCTGGTTGAACTCCGTAGCATTTTTGTGGCCGTGTGGTATCAAGCGAAGGCATAAGGGTAGACTCTTAGAAATAGAGGCAGTGAATCCTTTGGATATTCGGAGTTTCTTGGGTTTAGCTGGCTACTATTGGAGATTTGTGGAAGGTTTCTCATCTATTGCAACACCTTTGACCAAACTGACTCAGAAGAAGGTGAAATTCCAATGGTCGGAGGCTTGTGAGAAGAGCTTCCAAGAGTTGAAGACTTGACTTACTTCAGCACCGATGTTAACTCTACCAGAGGGTACTGATAAGTTTGTGGTGTATTGTGATGCTTCAAGAATCGGACTTGGGTGTGTATTGATGCAGCACGGGAAGGTTATAACATTTGCCTCTAGACAGTTGGAAGTTCATGAGAAGAATTACTCGACTCATGATCTTGAATTGGACAAGGTGGTGTTTGCATTAAAGATATGGCGACATTATTTGTATGGGGTCCATGTGGATGTGTTTACAGACCAAAAGCGCTTGCATTATGTGTTTACCCAGAAGGATCTCAATCTTCGGCAAAGGAGGTGGTTGGAGCTACTCAAGGACTACGATATGAGTGTCCTTTACCATCCAGGTAAGGCTAATGTAGTAGGGGACGCACTTAGTAGGCTCTCTATGGAGTGTCCCATCGGACTTGGGTGTGTATTGATGCAGCACGGGAAGGTTATCGCATATGCCTCTAGACAGTTGGAAGTTCATGAGAAGAATTACCCGACTCATGATCTTGAATTGGACAAGATGGTGTTTGCATTAAAGATATGGCGACATTATTTGTATGGGGTCCATGTGGATGTGTTTACAAACCAAAAGAGCTTGCATTATGTGTTTACCCAGAAGGATCTCAATCTTCGGCAAAGGAGGTGGTTGGAGCTACTCAAGGACTATGATATGAGTGTCCTTTACCATCCAGGTAAGGATAATGTAGTAGCGGATGCACTTAGTAGGCTCTCTATGGAGAGTCTGTCCCATGTGGATGAGGGGATGAAGGAGATGGTGAAAGATGTACATCGACTTGAAAGGTTGGGAGTTAGGTTAGCTAACTCAAGCGATGGCGGTGTTGTTGTGCAGAATGGATCAGAATTGTCCTTGGTGACCCATGTGAAAGCTAGAAAAGATGAGGACCCAATTTTGGTAAAATTAAAAGAAGTCGTTCAGAATCAGAAGGTGGAGGTCCTCCCCAAAGAGGAAGATGGTGTGCTTCGGTACTAGGGTCTCTATGTATTTTGGATGTTGATGAGTTGAGGAGCCGGATGTTGCATGAGGCTCATCGATCCAGGTATTCTACCCATCCAGGTGCCACCAAGATGTAACATGACTTACCGGAAATCTATTGATGGAATAACATGAAGAAGGATATTGTAGAATTCGTAGCTAAGTGTTCGAACTATCAGCAAATAAAGGTCGAGAACTAAAGGCCGGGAGGTTTGCTTCAGGATATCAGTATTCCTACTTAGAAGTGGGAAGAAATTAATATGGATTTCATCACAGATCTTCTCGTACTCATCGACAATATGACTCCATTTGGGTTATGGTAGACAGATTGACCAAGGCCACTCATTTTCTACCGGTCAAAACCACAGATTCGGCGGAGGATTATGCCAAACTACATATCCGAGATCTAGTTTGATTACATGGGGTGCCTTTATCCATCATTTCAGACAGAGGTACTTAATTTACCTCTCAGTTTTGGAGGTCATTTCAAAAAGGTCTTGGTACACAAGTTAAGCTCAGCACAGCGTTTCACCCACAAACAGATGGTCAAGCGGAGCAGAAAATCCAAACTCTCGAGGACATGTTGAGAGAATGCATGATTGACTTCATAGGTAGTTGGGATGAGCATTTTCCACTTATAGAGTTTGCCAGTATCCAGATGGCACCGTTCGAGGATCTCTATAGGCGGAGGTGTAGGTCTCCCATTGGATGGTTTGAGGTTAACGAAGTGGCGATGATAGGACCAGATTCGGTTCATAAGGCTATGGAGAAGGTTCAGTTGATAAGGGACAAGTTGAAGACTGCCCGGAGTCGCCAAAAGTCCTATGCCGACGCGAGGAGGAGAGAATTAGAATTTGAGGTTAATGATTGGGTATTTCTAAAGGTGTCTCCCATGAAGGGAGTGATGAGGTTCAGAAAGAAGCGGAAACTTAGTCCCTGCTATGTCGGCCCGTACAGGATCGTGAGACATTTTGGCAAGGTGGCCTATGAATTGGAGTTGCCCTCAAAATTAGCTTCCGTGCATCCTGTGTTTCATGTATTGCTCTTGAAGAAGTGTTTGGGTGATCCATCTCTAGTTGTCTCAGTGGACAGTGTTGGTGTAAAAGACAGCCTCAGATATGAGGAGGTTCCGGTGGAAATATTGGATCGTTAGGTTTGAAGGCTAAGGAACAAGGAAGTAACTTCTCTTAAAGTGTTATGGAGGAATCAGCATATTGAGGGAGATACGTGGGAAGCCGAAGCGGATAGGATGGCTAAGTACCCACATTTATTTTGTACTAGCTCAGTTCCAGCTTGAGGTATCTGTTTTGATCTAAAACTCTATCTGATATTTCATGTTTAGTTTATGTTCCCAAGCATCTTTTATGTATATGGATGTGTGTATGGTTTGTGAAATCAATTCAGCTATGTAGTTTGAATCGGGAATCATCATACCGTCAGTTTTAAGTTTAAATGATCAGTATTTGAGTATAATGATTGCGTTTCTCTTCCTTTCTGTATGTTTTCCAACATTCGAGGATGAATGTTCCCAAGGGAGAGATTATGTTATGCCGTGAAAGCCCAAAAATCAGACATTGGAGTTGAAACGAAGAAAAACATAAAATTTGGCACCAGGCACAGAATGAGTCATGAGGAGACCCATGAGAGGAGCCCATGAGTCATGATGTGACTCGTGGGGAGTCCCAGGGATTTAATGTGAAACTTGAGAAATGAGACCCCATGAGCATGACGATGACTCGTGGTCAGGCCCCACGAGTCGTTAGGTCAATCATGGGGTGGGTGAGAAGGAAAAGAGAAGGAAAAAGGGCAATTTACTTGACGGAAGGACCCCACAAGTCGTGGTCAGTCCCCACGATTCGTGGGGAGGGTCGTGGTCAGTAGCTGAGGAATTCTTGGTATTGAGGCAGTGTACATCACAAGTGGTGACCACGAGTCGTGGTTAACCTATAACAAGTCGTTAGGTCTTTTGTTGTGAGCCCAGGAGATCTTTTGAGCAGTGTACTTCATGGACAACTCCACAAGTCGTGGTCCAGGGTAACGAATCATTAGGTCCCCTGTTGGGACCATCTAGCAATTATTTTCTACGAATTTAGTAAGGGCTTTTCCATAATTCCTAAGATCTCAAGGCCTGAACTACATCGTTTCGAGTTATGAATAGTGACTTTTAAAGGGGTTAAGTTCATTTTAGGCAATTTTCATATTTATGCATGCAAGAGTGATAGGCTAAAGAGGTGATCAAGGCAATACTTCATGGTTTTCTTCAATTCCTTCTTGGGCATTCAAGGGAGGGTAAGAATTAGCCATTTACAGGTATGTAGGGTTATGAATGGGTGTTTTGGTTCACACCCATGACCAATCTCTTCTAATTCATGAAGTTTAATAAAAAATCTTATGGGGTTTTAACTTAAATCTTGTGTAATTCTAATGATCTATAGATGGATTATTATCATTCGTGATTTACATCATATTTTATGAATTATGATCAGATTCTACAACTATTTTGATTATAACTTTATTTATTTCAATTTCTACTAAATTAAGCCTAATTCTGCATGTTCTATGATAAATCGAGTTATGATCTTTGCCTCAATTGTTGATATTCATAAACCCATCATGATTTATGTTTTCGTAATATGGATTTATTCAAATGCCCCTTATGAATTGATGTTTTTTAAAGTCTATATATGATTTATAAGTATGCATGAATCTCATGATTTTACTAATTATGTTTTGGCCGATCCATGGGTCCTACCCTCATGGATAGTTCACGTATTTATAAGCATGTTTATGACTATCTGTATTTAACTAGACCATGAATCTCATGCATATTATACTATGAGCACTATATACATTTTGGGAGTAGTATTTAACATCGAGTAGGGTCGGGGCCCAGTTTTTTCCCCGAATCTCAGAACTACGTGCCACGATAGGACATGATGGGACCTCTCTTGTGACTGTCCCCTTGACCAAATGGGCTTTTTCATGTGTGATATCACACCCTTCATGGTTCTACCCTTTACAAGGTACGAACACCCTCCCGACTAGGGATTCACAGGTCGGGCTCCATGTGTGCTCATATGGGGTATATTGGTTATAAGAATCTCCCACTTTTCCTCATGATTTATGTATGTTTATGATTATGCACATTGGCTCAAGTCATGTTCAATTAAAGTTTTTCTCTCATTATTATGAATACAATTGCATCACGAATGTTTTTAAAACTTTGAGCCTTATGTTATCATATGCTACTTATGTTATGAGCATGTTGTCCCACTCTTGTGATCATTTATGAGTTTTTATGTATTTTAAATGTTGTTTTACTTACCTTGCATACTCGGTACATTCCACGTACTTACCGCTTACTTTCTATGTGCTGTACCATTTTATGATACAAGACCTGGCTCTCAGGCTTAGCCTCGTTAGTCGTCCATTTTAGAGTTTAGCATCCAGCCTTTTTGGTGAGTCCTTATTTTCTGAAGGCAATATGTTCAGATTATGATGTTCCTTTTGGTTTCAGTTTTTGCCGGGTTAGTTGGAGATGTTTTCCCATGAACCCATCTGATACGATAGAGGCTTTCAGACAAATTGTAGTACTTAGCTGTTATGTATTTTGTACATTCCGCTCATCAGGCTATGTTATGTTATGCTTATGTTTCCGCTATATCATCATGTTAAGTATTCCGCTTAATCATATGAAGTTATATGAATGTTCATTCCATGGGTCGACTTGGAGTCTGTCGGGGCTCCTTGTCCCGTGTTATGATCTGGGTCTACGTTCTGGTTATGAAACTTCTTATATATATTGTGTTATTAATTATCCAATCATGAGCGGATAAATTCGTTAGCTAGGGTTATGGAAACCATGATAGATTAAAGGACATAGTCAAACATAATATTGATTCTTGAATGCTGTAATTTAGTGTATTATTATTCTCTTCATTTTAATTAACGGTTGCAAACATTGAAACATGCCTGTATCATCAACTTTGTTCACTAAAGAGGTTAACAATGGAAATTTGAGGCTACCAATATTCAAATAATTGACTTGAGCTCTAATTGAGGATAGTCAGTCCAAGACATATAATGAGGACAAAATTTGAACACCTAAAGTCTGAGAGTATTTAGAGTGAAATTCATCTATGTAGGCCGAGAGACGTTAGATGAACATTGTCAGTCTTGCAAGAAATACACCAGGATAGATCACTAATAAAATAAGCCTACTATGTTATGAAATAATGAAGAATACAATCCTAGTTTCTTCTCATATATTTGTTACAAATAAAATCATAATTCAAATTACTTCTTTTTATTGCAACCCCCCTCCGAAATACTGACTACCGGTGTAATTACTCACTCTTAACGTATTATTTCTCACCTATTCCCTGTGGGATTGACCTCAACCTAGTTGAGTTACTATATTTGATAGTGACCACTTTATACTTCATTGCGATGTGTAATTTGGGTGTGATTAAATTTTAGCACCATTGCCGGGGAGTACAATTCAGAAATAGTTATTTAGTTTTTAAATTCTTCTTGTAGTCTGTATTTCGTGATTTTCTTTTTTGTTGTTGTTGGTTTGTTTGTTTTTATTTTTGGTTTGTCACAGGAAAAATGGCAAACCCCATCACGCAGCTTAATCTCCCACTAGAGGAAGAGTTAACAGATGCATAGAAGGCAGAAGCTTTGTGACAAGCGGATGAAGCGCAATTCGCTAAAGTAGCTAGAGGGCTAGGGCAGCAGAATTGGCTGCTTCTCTGGCAAAAAGAAATGGACAAAAGCCCACATCACTGAGGGCAAAATGTTGTACGAAATATGCTGTTTGAGTGAGAGTTTGATCTGGAAGAGTTTGGTTACACGGGAGCCACCGTTCCAACCCCATTGTAAGATAATGCTAAGTTCAATATTACAAGCACAACGATGCAACTATTGAGCAAGCCTCGGCCTATTGTCTACCTAAGTACTGGGCTTAGAACCTA
>JACEIK010001741.1:154235-197581 GCA_018107945.1 Datura stramonium | reverse complement strand
TCTTGTTAGCCTTGGCTAAATCATGAAACATACTTGACTTGTGTAGGCTCGCCCATATCTTAAAATCATTCAAACTTGAAATATACTTCATGAGTCAAAATCATGGAATCATAAGTAGAGAGTTTATAAAAATTCATATATGCAAAATATATCATCATGATTTGGAGTATGCTCTAGAGTTCACCTGCTTGTCCAAGTATGCGTCGGAGATGGTGGCTGATCAAAGGGCTCGGGTGAGCAGATCTGTTAATGGGGTAGTGGACTACTTGGTCAAAGATTACAAGACCGCTATGCTATATCAGGACATCAAATTCTCCCAATTGGTCTTGTATTCTCAAGAGATGGAGGCAGTACAGATGAGGGAGAGGGAGAGAGAAGCCAAGAGGGCCAATATAGTTTTGGGTTCTCCTAGCAAAGGTCAGGTGGTGGACATCATCAACAGTCCCACCAGAGATGATCAGCCTCAGCACCGTCAGTAGCAAGTGTGCCATCTAGATCTAGGCATGATCATAGGGGATAGGTGTTGGGCTCTCGAGGTTAGGGGAGCCAGTCGGTGGAGCCAAGTATTCCAGTTCGTGTCAGGTGTGGAAAGAGGCATGCCGATCCGTGCTTAGCTAGAACAGGTGCATGTTTCAGGTGTGAAAAGCCCAGTCATATGCTCAGAGATTGCCCAGCGGCCAGATAGGGCCATGGTAGAGGTCGAGACCCAACAACTAGTTCAGCAGCTCCACCAGCATGCTCAGCTCCAGGATTTATCCACTAGTGCAGGTGGTGGTCAGCGTTAGAACAGGTTTTATGCCCTCTCATCTCCTTAGGAGTAGGAGGTCTCCCCAGATATGGTCACTGGTATGTTATGAGTATTCCATCTTGATGTATACACATTGTTAGATCTAGGGGCTACCTTATCTTTAGTGAAGCCCCATGTTGCTAGTAGTTTTGGAGTCAGTCTTGAAATCCCATCAGAACCCTTCTTAGTCTCAACTCCGGTCATGTCTCAGTTATAGTTTGACGGGTATACATAAATTTCCCTATCACAGTCCTTCAGAAAGTCACCTCAATAGATCTATTATAGTTAGACATGAAAAATTTTGATGTTATATTTGGCATGGATTGCTTACATGAATGTTATGCCTACGTGGATTATAGAACCTGTGAAGTAGAGTTTTGATTTTTGGGTGATCCAGTCCTAGAGTGGAAGGGAAGTTCAGTTATGCCTGTAGATCTCTTTATATCCTACCTTAAGGCCAGAAAGATGATTTAAAAGATTTATGTCTACCATCTAGTTTGGGTTAAGGATACTATGTTTGAGACCCCGACTCTCCATTCAGTTCCTATAGTGTGTAAGTATTCGGAGGTGTTCCTAGATGATTTACCTAGAGTCCCTCCCGAGCGGGAGATCAACTTTGGTATTGACCTTCTTCCCGATACGCAATCTATATCTATTTCTCCTTATAGAATGACTCCAGCTAAGCTAAAGGAGTTTAAAGAACAGTTGAAGGATCTCTTCGACAAGGGTTCATTAGACCTAGCAAATCCCCATGGGGTGCACCAGTTCTCTTTGTATGGAAGAAGGATGGTTCTCTTCGTATGTGCATTGACTATCGGCAATTGAACAAGGTTAAAATCAAGAACAAGTATCCTCTCCCTAGAATTGATGATTTGTTTTACCAACTTCAGGGCGCTAAGTTCTTCTCAAAGATAAATCTCATGTCTGGTTATCACCTGGTCAGATTTAGAGAGAGTGACTTCCCGAAGATAGCGTATAGGACTCGGTATGGTCACTATGAGTTTGTAGGCATATCTTTTGGATTAACGAATGCTCCTGCAGCTTTTATGAATTTTGATGAACAAGGTTTTCAAGCCATATTTGGAAATTTCATGATTGTGTTCATAGATGATATTTTCATATACTCTCGGAACGAGGAGTAACATGTCGCTCATTTGAGGATTGTTCTACAAACTCTTAAGGATCGCCCGCTGCTTGCTAAATTCAGGAAGTGTGAATTTTGGCAGAACTCAATAGCATTCTTGGGCCATGTGGTGTCGAGTGAGGGTGTACAAGTGGACTCCCAAAAGATAGGAGTTGTGGAGAATTTTCCTAGACTAGTTAATCCTTCGGGTATCAAGAGTTTCTTGGCTTTAGATGGCTAATACAGACAGTTGGTGGAGAGATTTTCATCCATTGAAGCATCGTTGACTAAGTTAACTCAGAAGAAAGTAAAATTTCAATGGTCGAATGCATGTGAGTAGAGTTTCCAAGAGTTAAAGACTCGACTCACTTCAGCCTAAGTATTGACCCTACCCGAGGGTACAAATGGATTTGTGGTGTATTGTGATTCCTCTGGGGTTGGTCTGGGTGTTGTGTTGATGTAGCATGGCAAGGTCATTGTATATGCCTCTAGACAACTTAAGACTCATGAGAAGAATTACCCGATGCATAACCTAGAATTGGTAGCCGTGGTGTTTGCACTAAAGATTTGGAGGAATTATTTTTATGGGGTGCATGTGGATGTGTTCACAGACCACAAGAGTCTTCAGTATGTGTTTACCCAGAAGGACCTTAATTTGTGACAAAGAAGGTGGTTAGAGCTTCTCAAGGATTATGACATGAATGTCCTTTATCATCCGGGCAAGGCCAATGTAGCGGATGCTCTTAGCAGGCTATCCATGGAGAGTGTTTCTCATGTTGAAGATGGAAGGAAGGAGTTGGTGAAGGATGTGCACTGGCTTGCTCGATTAGGAGTTCATCTTGTTGATACAACGGATGGTGGTGTCATTATTCAGAATGGCTCAGAATCTTCCTTGGTGACTGAGGTCAAGTCTAGACAATATTAAGATCCGATCTTGGAAAAGTTGAAGGAAGCGATTCCAAATCAGAAGGTAAAGGTCTTCTCCCAAGGGGGAGATGGTGTACTTCAATGTCAGGGTCGTTTGTGTGTTTCTGAATGTCGATGACTTGGGAAGCGGATGTTGCATGAGGCTCATGGTTCTCGATATTCCATACATCCAGGTGCTACCAAGATGTACCGTGACCTACGAGAAGTATATTGGTAGAATGGTATGAAGAAGGACATAGCGGAGTTTGTGGCTAGGTGTTCGAATCGCCAACAAGTGAAAGTGGAGAATCAAAGACCAGAAGGTGTGCTACAAGACATCAGTATCCCCACCTGGAAGTGGGAAGTGACCAACATGGACTCCATTATAGGGTTTCCTCATACACGTTAGCAGTATGACTCTAATATGGTGGTTGTGGACAGATTAACTAAAGCAGCTCATTTTCTACTTGTCAAAACTACCGATTCAGCTGAGGACTATGCTAAGTTGTATATTCAGGAGTTAGTTCGATTGCATGGTGTTCCCTTGTCCATCATATCATACAGAGGTACTCAGTTCACTTTGCAGTTTTGGAAGTCATTTTATAAGGGACTTGGTACTCAGGTCTCGGAAGCAATCAATATGAATTTTGTTACAGGTTTACCTCATACAAGGCGTAAATTTGACTCCATTTGGGTCATTGCTGACAGGCTGACCAAATCAGCCCATTTCTTTCCTGTTAGGACTGCATTCTTAGCTGAAGATTATGCTGAATTGTAAATTAAAGAAATAATCCGATTGCATGGTGTTCTAGTATCTATTATCTGTGATAGAGGGGCCTAGTTCACAACTAGATTCTGGAAGTCATTCCAGAAAGTTTTGGGGACGCGGGTAAACTTTAGTACAACTTTTCATCCCCATACAGATGACCAAGTCGAGCACACGATTCAGATGCTCGAAGATACGTTGGGGGCATGTGTGCTAGACTTCAAAGGAAGTTGGGATTATTACCTACCTTTTATTGAGTTTGCATATAATAACAGTTACCACTCTACTATGAAGATTTCACCTTATTAGTCTTTGTATGGGTGGAAATGCGGGTCCCCCATAAGATTTTTTGAAGTAGGTTAGTTAGGGTTGATTGGACCTCACATGATATATCAGTCAGAATAGAAAGTTAAGGTCATTAGAGAATGTGTATTGACAACCTAGAGCCGTCAGAATTCCTATTCCGATGTATGGAATAAAGACTTAATGTTTGATGTTGATGACTGGGTATTTCTAAAAGTCTCACCTATGAAAAGCGTTAAGAGATTTGGAAAGAAGGGCAAGCTTAGCCCTAGATTCATTGGGCCATACTAGATCCTCCGAAAGATAGGCCAAGTGGCCTATGCGTTAGAATTACCTTCGGAGCTAGAATATGTTCATCCAATTTTTCATGTATCAATGCTGTGAAAGTGGATAGGAGACCCTTCTCGAGTTATCCCAGTCGAGAATGTTCAGGTCTATTGCACCCAGCGCACGCGCAAGCGTATGCGGTCGTACAAGTAATATAGTAACTCTTGAAGACGCGAATGTTGAACCCACATGGACCGGACTATTTCAGTGAATATTCAAGTTCAAGTCTTATATTAAATTTCACAAGTGTTGATTATATTGTAGAGATTTCGGTTGCTTAAACTAAATCTAAGTGATGATCACAAAATAATCGGGAAACAGTAATAAGAAGCTTCTAGAGTTAAGGCTTGACAATCATCTAATGCTACAATCCACAGTGGTTCAACTATATAAGATTCAGTTGCTATCTCACAGAGTTAATATGCAATGTCATGGTCTCTCGAGCCTCTAAGCACAAAAAACTAGTCTTACACCTATATCGTTGAGCGGGGATGTGACATCCTAATTCGTGAGCAATTTAACACTATGGATGTGGTTTACGGGGTTTATGCCCTTGACTACGGACTTTCGTACATCTAATCATTTAACCTAACTTAGTTTCACAACTTCTTCTATGAGCAGTGATGTGAAAATTCTAAGTCGGTGTCTAGCTATCTTCCTATTTTATTAACCAAGCAAGGCAAATTAGGTATAATTTCTATCCTAACCGCGAACCCCATCGTAATGAAAAGAACTTACTCCCTGCATTCTTTCATTCTAACCTAGGGTTACTATTTGGAGCTTTTTCCTAAGCTTAACAAGTTTGTTTCCATGGTGATCAAGCATAAAAACAACAATAATTAAGAATGCAAGACAAAACAACAACTAAAATTCAAATCAAAGATGAAAATCAAGCAATTACATTTATATCATGTGGCCTCAACCCTTGAGGAAGGGTTTTAGCAAAGCATTACATTGATATCATGTGGCCTCAACCCTAAAGGAAGGGTTTTATCCACTCATGTTCATACAATTACTTAAAAAAATGTTTAAAGTAAAGTACTTACAAAAATGGTAAAAGAGAATGGTTTATGAACCTAGGTAGAGTTTTTTTCGTTCTCCCTTCGCTCCTTTCCGTCTCTCTAAAAATATTTCATGATAAATGATTTTAGAAGCTAAGGGTTTAATTAATACTAAATGAGAAAATGCAAAATTTGGCCGAACATGGAACAGCCCCGTGCCATGCTGCATATCATGCAACATCAACTCTGTGGCACGGAGGCATCGCACAACATCACTGGAATAAGGTGTATGCCAGGTCTTGGGTGAGGGCAGTCACGCGTTGCCTGCCGTGGCACGCTGCTGGATGCGGAGCAGCAGGGGCATGACATGCCTATTGGCCCGAATCTTGGCCTGCGTGGCATGACGCTGTCACACTAGCACACTACCTGGCATAGGTCTCACGCGCACACCATGTGCATGACACGGTGCCTAGCGCGGCACACGCCCAATATAGCATGACGCCTAGCGCGGGCAGTCTTCTCTTGCCATCTTCATTCTATGTCCTTCCAAACTCTCTCCTTTATTGTGTATCATCAAATTAAGCCCCTCCTATGCATAATTCACCTACAAAACATGGGCTAATCACTTTTGTTAGTTCAAAGATAAATTCACATGAGAATGTAACTAAATGAATTAACAAATATGACTAAACCAAGTTATAAAATAGTACTTGGGCATGTAGATATTCGCAAGATCACTACCCCACACTTAAAGCATTGTTCATCCTCGAACAATTCTATTAATTCTCATGCGCACGAAGGACTCACATATTACCAATTGAAGCAAGATTACTCAATCAAGGCTAAAATGATTGTTTACGATAGCAAGTTTAAGATAGAGTATGCAATATATAACCATTAAAATTATATACAACTAGGTTAAGACTTCCTAGCCTCAAGAATCAACTCTCAAACTCGGAAAACTCATGAAAATTAACCATTCAAGAAGTCCCACACGAATTTTATCCTTCATCAAACATGTGCCCTCACAACAAGAGAGATACCCATTTCTCACTCGCAGGTTTTAAAATTATAACATGCATGGGTATATGAATAAGAATTCATCTCACTCTCAAAAAGAATTCACATGCAACATATATTGACCCATAAGGTTTCCTTTAGTGTTTTACTCCGCTAATTTAGGAAAATTTTAAAGTAAGATCAAGTAGGACTTATTGGGTTGTAATATAAGCTAAGGGAGGGGTAGGTACTATTTTGGCCAGTAATAGTGACTATCTTCCCTAAGCGCTTTTAATAAAGGACAATTTCAATATGAACATCTCTTCTCTTACTTAACCTTTATTCTTTTCACTCACTAATTTCCTCTTTTGTTTTCCCATTTCTTTAGGCACACTTAGCTTATTAGTAAGGAGTACTTAAGCAACTTTTTCCTTCTTTTGTTCTCTTACTCCTTACCAATATTTATGCATTTTCAAACAAGTGCACCTCTAATCTTTTCTTCAACTCCCGCAACCATTATTTTCCTTCTTTTTCCAATTTCTCACTCCTTAAATCTTATGCATTTATCACTTAAGCGCTTAGGAGTTTGGATCAACTTCAAAGCTTATAGAAAGAAGGGGATTAGCTTTTATTGTGGCTAGAAAAGAATAGATTAAAGGTTCAATAGCGCTAACTAGGAATAGATATTCAAGGTAGGTAAAGCAAGGGATGAGAATTAAGCTTATTCAATGAAATGCCTCAATCATCTCCTAGAATTAACATCCCTCATTTAGTTTTGTATACTACATGATAGCAAGGAATATTCAAAAACCTTACACTCAGTGCACATGCTCAATTCAAGATAGATTCATTAAACTCTTAACTCAGCTAATCATATGAATTCAACAATTAAGCACATAGCATACATAGTCGTATCCAAGAGCCTAGGTGTCTCAATCAAAGTTATACAACTTCTAAACATGCTTCAAAATTAAAACACTTGCATCTTACAATCCTGTAATAGCACTCAACAATACCATCAAGCTATCAATCAGATAAGAGTTTAAAAAACAACACCTATTGACTAATTTTCTCTTAAGACGGTCATCATCCATCCATCCTCGGGAAAAGTCCCTAACTATGACTACAATAGTTATTTATAGACACAGAAAATTTTTATTTCTTGATTCAAAGTGTTCCCCTTTTAAAAAGAACCAAAAAGAAAAACCAAAGGGTGGATGAATTGTGCTCAACTTCAACTTTATCAACAAACATTTCTGACCAAGCACCAACTTCACCCGAATTCACCTAGCACAAAATTTAAAATTTTTGAAATTTCCCTCACCCCACACATAAATTATGCTATGTCCCCAAAGAATCAAATAAAATTAATACAAGGGTGAGAAATACATCCTGAGGCCTCTCGGCCTAGCTAAAAACATGTTTTTCTGCATTTCTGAATATGTGGTTCATTGACCTAATGCTCATATTTTTATCATGCTCCTTAGCTTTCACTTCCGTGGGTACTCACACTTCCCCTGAATATGTGCTTAACAAACACAACAAACAACAACAAATGAAAAATAATAAAACACAAAACAAACTAAAAAGAAAGTGTACATGTGGTAATCTTGGGTTGCCTCCCAAGAAGCGCATTATTTTACGTCGCGACACTATGTGACCTATCCTTCTCAGGATATCCTTAAATAGGTATTCCCTTTCGGGAACCATATTCTCCTTTTTTTGTTTTTAGAGGGAACAGCCTCCACTCTGTCCCTCTTTTCTTCCATCTTCTTCTTCAATTTCTTCCCTCTATCAGACTCTGGCTAAAGTGTCAACATGTCCTGCAACAGTGGATCCATGGAATCTATCACCCCACACTTAGCATCTGAAAACACCCTAATCTTACAAAGATCTCTATAGTGTGTGGGTGGGTTGATTTCTTGTTAGACTCTAAAGAGCTCTTCTTCATCATTAACCCTCATTCTGAGAGTACCCGCTCTTATATTTATGATAGCTTCTCTAGTTTCCAAGAATGGCCATTCCAAGATCAGGGGTACCTTATCATCAACCTTAAATCAAGAATGATGAAATCAACAGGTATAATGAATTTACCTACTTTTATAAGAAGGTCCTCTACAATTCTCTCCGGTGCCACTATTGACTTATTTGCTAATTGCAACATTACTTTTGTGAGCCTTGGCTTTCCCAATCCCAGGGTGTTAAATAGAGATAGGGGAATTAAATTGAATACTACCCCTAAATCACATAGAGCCCTTATAATTTCAACTTCACCAATTTGTACGGGGAGGGTGAAGCTCCCTGGGTCCTTGAGCTTTTTCGGTATATTGCTCATCACCTTGTAGATGCACTCCTCAGTAAGTGCCACCGTCTAGACATTCACCAACCTCACTTTGTTGGCCACCACATATTTTAAGTACTTTGCGTACTTTGGCATCCCTTGTAAGACATCAAGTAGAGGCAAATTGATGTGAAGTTCTTTGAAAATATCAAACAACTTCTTAAAGCATTCTTCCTCCTTGCTCTTCTTGAGCCTTTGTGGGAATGGTGGTGGTGGTCTCTGTGCTGGCTGCAATGATGATGATTCATTGTGTTTTGTAGCCCTTTGATTATCTCCTCTATCAGCTGACGAACCCTGTCTGATTAGCTCTGTCTGCACCTCATTTCTCTTTTTTTTTATAGTGCATCGTCCAACTGCTTGCCACTCCTCAAACTGATGGCATTGACCTATCAAGGGTTTGTATCTGTATCACTGGGTAACCTTCCCTGAGGTCTGGTATGCTGTGAAGCTGCTAGTTGACCCATCTGCTTTTCCAGATTTCTGGTGGTCATCTGCTGATTATTCAAATTTGAAGCCATCCTTGCCTAATTTTCTGCTAAATGGGTCTCAGTGATTTTCTGCAACATCTCCTCAATATTTCTACTGTTGGCTTAACCATTTTTCTGCCTGTACTGCTGTTGTTGGGGCTGCTGGTAGCTCTGACTTTGATTTCCACCCCAAGAAAAATTTGGGTGACTCTGCCAATTTTTGTTGTAGGTTCTGACTTCCCCTCTGAACATTGCCTACAAAGTTGACTGATTTTGGATCGGCCCCGCAAGAGTTTACACTGTGCCTATTATTACCACATATTTCACACCACCTCGGGCTTGCTGAATTGCATTGACCTGTCCTTGTGGCTGGTTTATACTCAGTTTGCTGAATTGAGTAATCATCTGGTGATGCAGTGACGCTAACTGTGCTTCCAAGGAATTGACATTGTCTACCTCTATCAGCCCGCTTCTCTCTTTCCTGACCCTCTGGATGATTCACTATGCCACTCTGGATTCCCTTGAGCAATTTTGTTCAGTAGAGTGTATAGCTAATCATATGTCTTCTCCAGTGCTTGCCCCCTGATGCTGAGTCTAATAAGATCTTCGTATGTGGGTGTAGAATCTCTTCAAATGTGTGAGCTATCACCTCATTGGGCTTTTGGTGATGGGGGCAGTCTCTCAACAATGACATGAACCTCTCCCAAGACAAATATAAGTTCTCCTCCGGCTGCTGCTTGAAACTTAAGATTTTGCTCCTAAGCTTGGCAGTCTTGCCTGAAGGGAAGAATCTGATGAGGAACATCCTTGCTAGGTCATCCCAAGAAGTAATGGAATTTGGTGGATCTGCCTTCAAATACCTCTTCGCCTCTCCCAACAATGAAAATGGAAAGAGGGTGAGTCACACATAATCAGTTGACACTCCGGTGGGGGACAAAAGTGTCACTGATCTCCAAGAAGTTCTGTAAGTGTTGCTGTGGGTCCTCATGTGTCATTCCAGTGAATTTCCCCCTAGAATGTAATAGCTGAACCTTTTTTTGTTTAAGCTCAAAGTTTCCTCCAGGCTCCGATTTGCAGATACTGGAGGTAACATTTGTCTCTAGTAGGATTTCCACTTCACAAACTGGTCGGGCTGCCATTCACTCCGGAAACAAATCTGTCTGTCCAACTATTGGATTCTGTTGTATCTTCTCCTGTAACTATTTCAACTTCCGCCCTAGAGCTTCTCCTCGGAGCAAATGCAATCGGCGTTCAGGCTCTAATAAAGGTTCCACCAGGTCTCTATTCCTTGCCAGTTCTGCAAGGACAACCTGTTACCTGTAATAGAACAGACTAAGACCAAGTTTTTCAACACTTAAGAAAAATAAAATTCACAAAAAAACTAAAAATTCACTAAACACTTCCATTCCCCGGCAACGACGCAAAAAACTTATTGCGCCCTAGCATGCGCGCAAGCGTACATGGTTGTACAAGTAATACAGTGACTCTTGAGGAGACGAATGTCGAACCCACAGGGACTGGACTATTTAAGTGAATATTCAAGTTCAAGTTCTATATTAAATTTCACAAGTGTTGATTGTAGAGATTTCAGTTGTTTCAACTAAATCTAAGTGATGATCACAAAATAATCGGGAAACAATAATAAGAAGCATCTAGAGTTAAGGCCTAACAATCATACAATGCTAAATTTCACAGTGGTTCAAGTATATAAGATTCAGTTGTTGTCTCGCGGAGTTAATATGCAATGTTCATGTTCTTTCAAGCCTCTAAACACAACAAACTAGTCTCACACCTACATCGTTGAGCAGGGATATGACGTCCTAATCCGTGAGTAGTTTAACACTATGGATGTGGTTTATGGGGTTTATGCCCTTGATTATGGACTTTCGTACCTCTAATCATTAAACCTAACTTAGTTTCACAACTCCTTATACGAGCAGTGATGTGACAATTCTAAGTCGGTGTCTAGCTATCTTCCCGTTTTATTAATCAAGCAAGACAAATTTGGTATAATTTCTATCCTAATCGCGAATCCCATCGTAAAGACAAGAACTTGCTCCCTGCATTCTTTCATTCTAACCTAGGGTTACTCTTTTGATCTTTTGCTTAAGCTTAACATGTTTGTTTCCATGGTGATCAAGCATAAAAACAACAATAATTAAGAATGCAAGACAAAACAACTACTAAAACTCAAATCAAAGATGAAAATCAAGCAATTACATTGATATCATGTGGCCTCAACCCTAGAGGAAGGGTTTTAGCCACTCATGTTCATACAATTACTTAAAAACATGTTTAAGGTAAAGTACTTATAAAAATGGTAAAAGAGAATGAAAGTTTATGAACCCTAGGTAGAGTTTCATTCGTTCTCCCTACTCTCCTTTCCATCCCTCCAAAAATATTACCTGATAAATGATATTAGACGCTAAGGGTTTAATTATACTAAATGAGAAAATGCAAAATTTGGCCGAACATGGAACAACCTTGTGCCACGCTGCCTATCGGGCAGCATCAGCGCAGCATCACTGGAATAGGGTGTCTTGATAGGTCTTGGGAAAGGGAAGTCACGTGTTGCCTGCCGTGGAACGCTGCTGGATGCGGAGCAGCACGGGCGTGACACGCCTGTTGGTGCGGAGTTTGGCTATCATGGCACGACACTATTGCACTAGCACATTGCCTGACATAGGTCTCGCACTCACACTATGTGCCTAACACGGCACCCAACGTGGCACATTGCCTAGCGCGGGCAATATTTTCTTGCCATCTTCATTCTATGTCCTTCCAAACTCCCTTCTTTCTTGTGCATCATCAAATTAAGCCCCTCCTAAGCATAATTCACCTACAAAATATGGGATAATAACTTTTGTTAGTTCATGCAAAAAAACAAATAAATTCATATGAGAATGTAATTAAATGAATTAACAAACATGACTAAACTAAGTTATAAAATAGCACTTGGGCATGTAGATATGCCCAAGATCAAGGTCACAAAGGAGTTTTCCTATGAGGAGGCTCCAATAGTTATACTAGATCGACAGGCTTTCCGATTGAGGACCAATGACGTAGCTTCTGTTAAAGTCTTATAGAGGAACAAAAATGTAGAGGCTATGACTTGGGAACCTAAGGACGACATGAGGTCTAGATACCCTCACTTGTTTCAGACTCTATGACCGTAGCACACCAACTTAGACAGTTACAATTAAGGTAAGGCAGTTCTCAGATGTCATGTTGTTGCTTTGTTACCATTGTTGCTAGTTGCCTTATTGTTTCGGAGCTATGTTATATAGTTGTTTTTTGCATCCTGTAAGATGCCTATGTTGAAATTTTTTGCGTTTTAGGTTTCCAGATAATCCATATTACAAAGGAGACTCTGCCAAAAATTTTCTATCATGCCTAAGAACTGAGAATCTTAAGATTGAATTACATTTGAGGATGAATGTCCCTACGGGGAGAATTATGTTACACACCATAAGTTTTCATCGTCTAATCAATATATGTTTGTGCATTCCAAGAGTTCTTAGAGTACGAAACATGAGGGAGAAGGGTTGACCATGGTATGTGTGAGCGTGTCTTCGAGCAAGCGGGTGGAAGGAGATCAGAGGAAGGACATACTGGGAGCTGTGTCGTGGACCTCCCTCCCGCGCACAGAGCGGCACACCCTGCCCCTGCTCCATCGCGATGGGAGGTGTGCTGCGGACCCCTTGCACTGCCTCCCCTATATATATTTAAGTGTGTGTATTGATTCATTTTATAACATTTCAAAATCGAGAGCTACGGCCCAAGCGACTTTCCCCCTTGAATTTTCATCGAAGTAAAGGAAAATTACGCTATTAAATCATCTCTAATAGCCAATTCTTCTTGGGTAATGAATCCCAGTCCTATGAAGAACATATCTATGGAGTTGAATCTTTGACAATGGCTCGGTATGATGGATCCCTAGCGAGTAGAAGTCATAGAAATGATCTCAATCTAATACTAGAACATCTACAAGTGATAGTAAGTACTTTTACCCTTCTAATCTGTAAGATTTCGTAAGCTTTTGAAAAATTAAACTCATTGTGACTTGCTGTCATTGTGTTTTTTGGGATATGTTGTTGTCCTACTTCTTAAAATAGAATAACCCTATTCCCTTGGCATATGAGCAAAGATACAGAGGGATTACGAGTTCTTAATTGAAGCAGGATTGGTTGAGCAACATTCGGCAATTGAGGTATGTTAACGCTAACCTCCTTTGGCAAGTTACTCTTGTTGTATAGTTGATACGACTTGTACCTTCATAGTAGTTGTGATTATGTGTTTTCTGGTTAGCTTCTACGAGATGAATTTATGTTGTAGTGTAGTATCCCTTGTCAGGATTGACTATATTCAGCTTTGCCTCTCGCTAGAAGCAACAAAGAGATTACCAATTTGCTTTATTGCCATTTTGAGGGGCTAGTGATGTTTGCTGCCGTACCGAGGCCATAGAGGCTTGTGGTTAGCTGTTGAGCATACTTTGTTAAATTAGGGAAGCATAGGGCATAGCTTGGCGATACAACCTTTTGTTTTGACACCTATATATATAGTAAAGCCCGCCTACAGGCCGTTGGCGTACCTTGACGCCTATAGGGCTAGGCTCTTGGTAAAGTAACCTTACCTTCAAGTTAGTGGCACCAGGATTGTCTAATTATTTGGGTTGTAGGTTGTTAGATGAACTACTCATTGCCAGTGACCGTATAAGCTTCATACGACTTACAGCTTGCCGTATAGGTTGCTCAAGAAACCATCCTAGCTGTTAGAAATCTGATAGACTATGTGATATCCTAAGTAGGGATCTTATCAGCTGTCAAACGTGGGGCTAACGCCTCCGGCTACTCATGTAGATGCCTATGTATATGTTGCCTAGAAGGGATAAGTTCTAGTGTACCTGTCTATGGGGCTACAGTTTGCTCATACGAGCTTTATGTCATTTGGAAGGACCAGATTGAGGCCTGCAGAACCATATTGAAGTCTATTCACTTTATGAACTTCCCCTATGTCGTAGTGGCATCACTGACCCTCAATAGAGTCTTGTGTTCTCAGGGTGCAGTTACAGGAGCCCAAAAGGCTCAACTATAGTTACAAGAGCGTTGAAGGATCAAAATCAGTCACACGAGCCCTGAGGGCTCGGATACAATCTCAGATGACTAGTATATTTAGGTACAACTTACTTGCGGGACTATAGTGATCTACATTCGCTATTAATAAGTCTAATGAGACTATTAAATTATTAGAGCTGAAGACATCAACAGATATAAAAAAATTTACAAGTTTCTTCACATAGGACTTTGGAAATGTCAATGTTCTAGACATTGGTAAGCGTGTATTTTCCGTTGGATTAGCTCAAAAGTTGAGATACTAGAGCCGGACCTGGATGGTGTTCCCATCACCGAACCTAAAGGAATAAAATAAAATAAAATTATAGAAGATAATCAGTAAATACTACACAAAGAAATATTTATTAAGGAGTAACATCTAAAGTAGATATTGGCCCCATGATAACACTACCATTTGCTTGAATTCTTCGTATTATATAAGAAAAAAATAATTTTATGCTTATACATCCATTTACAGAACAAATAAAAATACTGCAATAGTAGAAAATAGATCTTTCTGAAATACTAAAGTAACTATAAAAAGAGAAGAACAAAAATATTAAAAGGCTTAAACTATTATAAAAACTAATACCTTCAGAAACTCTAGAAAATTACTCTAAAGAGATAACTAGAAAATTAATTCTTGACAATCAGGTCAGATTATATAATAAATTATGTTATGTTATTCTTAATTTATCTATACAAAGTAGACAGTTAAATGATATATTAATTACTCAGTTAAAACTATCTGCATAGTTTTAATGGATATCTCTGAAAATCAAAACATAATAAATAGTGTGAATATTTCTGCTACAGCTACTAAAATAGCTAAAATAGAAAGTGATTTACAAAATTGGAATATTCGGAAAAACTTTTTGAAAAGATTTATAAAACTGGACACTTTAATTTTATAAAAAATAATAATATCAAAACCTCTGAATCTACAATCACTATTAATAAGTCTATTAACACTATTAAATTATTAGCAGCTGAAGACATCAACATATATAGAAAAAATTACATGTTTTTTCACATAGGACTTGTTCAAGTCACGGTTAAACCGTTGTATCAATTAGGCTTAGATGTACCTATATATACTCTTTGAAGAGACAATAGGATACTAAACTTTGATGATTCATTGTTAGAAGTATTAAAAATTAATCTAGCTAATGGCCTGGTATATTTTAATTGTTATCCCAAATTTTCTATAGATATTAATGATTAAAACATTGTGGATATCCTAACATTAAATGTTAAAACAAAAAATATGAATAGCAAAGCAAATACAAAAAAATAGCCATAATATATAGAGTAATTATAGGCTAATGAAAACTACCCTAGCTCCAAAATCAAAGATAGTAAGTAACAAAGGGGTTACCATGCTTATGTAAGCCAATGACAATCACAACAATATTTTTGTCACAAAAATGATACAACGGGATGATGTGTTAGTGAAGGATAATTGGCATTTTGACTCCATAACGAAGCCAGAAATTGAGGAAGAATATTCAAATATTGAGCAGGTAATACAATTTCCGGATGGATCTATAGATTTAAAATTTATAAGATCCCAATCCTTTAGTCATGCTTCTTCAAGTAAAAGGATGTCTTTTTCAAGACCTTCATTTTCAAAAACCCAAGAAGAAAAGGAGGTAACTCTTGAAGACATAGAGAAAAAATTAAAAGGAGTAGATTTCTCTAAAACAATTCCTAAGGTTGAATATAAACCTAGAATTACCAAAAGAACAAGTCCCACTGCCAGTGGATGCTAGGAGTAAGAGACTCTTTATGCATGATCAGATCAGATGAGAAGTTCGAACCTGAATTTGAATATTTAGATAAACTCTAGTTAGATCCAGAAAATAGCATAAAAAGAAAATTGTGTGTAGAAAAATATTCAGTTAAAGAAAGGTTATCCTTTAGAAAAAATTGGTGTGCCGATATTGAAAGAATGAGATGCAATATAGAGTTCTTTAAATGGTTTGAGTACACAAAAAAATTGGATGATCAAAAGGAATCATTAAGCACGATCGTTAATAAATGGCATAGCAAAACTAAGGTGGTTTAATCTATAATTCCCCCAATAGAAGAAATTAGNATAAATAGATTAATTCAATAAAATAACTATACTAATCAACTACTATACGGTAGTCTCTAATTAAATCCTTAAGACTGATAATAAGTAAATTTTTAATGATAAACAAAGCCCTTCCTATAATAATAAGAATTTAGAAACCAATCCAATATTTAAATTACCAGAATTTTTTGTCATGACCCGATTCTACACCCTAGATGGGACACGGTACTTGGATTCTCAAGTGACGCCAAGCGAACCCATGGTCTATCATCACACTAGTAACCAAGTAAGCATATGTGGAGCTGGTGGGAAAGAGTTGGAGATCATGAAAAGCATTTCCACACAAGGAGGTAGGCGACCGGGAAGCTTTGCTTCTAGAATGCCGAGTACATGGGGATGTTGGGAAAATATAAATATCCAAATAAAATTGTTTCGGAAAATAGTAAACATAATTGTACTAAATACTAAACATTTGTATCTGTAAGCCAACTACTAACTGACGAGTTTTTGGGGCTCCCATCTAACTCTTAAATCTGACTAAATAAAGAACTAACTGAAAAGAAAATATCATCCCCATAAGATGAGGACTCCACCAAATAACGATGCTGCTGAAATCATCGGAGGAAAACTACTGACGATGCTGATATTGAGAACATGTGTCGGTATCATAATACGATATAGTATATAAATTATGTGTGATTACTATGAATGTACTAAATAAGTAAGGTATACAATAAGCATGGAAAGTAAGCAAATGGATTGAATAACATGAAATGACAGACTGGTGTTGCATACTGGTAAAAGCGTAGCTATAACTGTGATATTGTTAAGAATGACCCTGATTGAAGGTCATAAACATGTCCTATATCTAAGTGAATGAACTGAGCTAAATTGATACTGAGCCGAACTGAACTGTACTAACAAGTGGGTGAGTCTATAATTGACATATAACCATGTGAGCTAGAAATGGAGTCCGATGTATACACCTCATAGGAGAAAGCCCAATGTACCTTGCTAGGGTATAGTGGCTGAGATGGGTGATCACAAGGCTAGGGCCCATTCGGGCTAAATCCTACGTTAGCAACATAGTTCTGGGAACCTGGGTGTGCTGGAACCCCGGTCCGCTCGGCGCTAAGTACTACTATTACTGGATAGTCCTAAATTGACTACTAAATTGATAGCTCGAAGTTGGGGTCCTAGACTAAGTCAGGAATACTTTCTAGAAGTAACTTGAGAGTCTATAGGACTAGATAACTGAAACTGGTATTCTGAGACTTGCCAGAGCTGCTTGTCTAGAAGCATCGTAACCATCTAGAAAACTAACTGCTAACTGAAACGACGGAGTATTGATGAACTGAACTCCTCTAGATCTGTCTATTGTCAAACTGATCAGCTGACTTACTGAAAGGTACTGGAAATGCTAATTTCTGACTGAGACTAGACTAGCATGCAAACTAACTGCGAACTTACATGATAGTAATAACATGGGAATTCAAGAACTAACAGAGTCAAGCAACAATAGTATCCAATCAATTATGCAAGACCCAAATTTACTGCATTTTATAGAACTAGGGCAAAAACAATATTTCATGAAAAGAGTAACAACATGCTTGATAAATAGTGAGAACATTGCAAGAATTCAAAAGAATTTTATTCCAAAAGAATATTCATAATCTTACTGCAGCAAACCCTATTTCTAATCTTCAGGGCTAATACTGATAAAGAATTATAGAAGGGCTTTGGGGCAAAAGGGAAGGACAATCCCCTTATTAAATTCCCATATACATAGAGTCAAATTCCCTAGGAAGAACTCGGAGAATATGAGAAGAAAACTTGAAAGCCCTAGCTTGCTCTAAGAGAACTGCCTGAGTAGATCGTACTTCTGCTATCTGGTTCCTTGGAAGGAATGTGGGAGAGGGTCAACTATACTCTAAAATCCCTCCGAAAAACACCCTAAAAGACATAGCTTAGAAGTTAAAAAGATGGGAACTTACAAAAATTCCCCTGAATAAAAGTCTAAAAACTACCCATCGGGATCCAACAAGTCACACAACAAGTCATTAGTTGACACCACGACTCGTTGGGACCAATCGTTGGTCTTGGTCCTAAGATCTAGGCTCACTAGAACTTGGCAACGAAAGGGGTCCATGACTCGTTGGATGAACCAATGGGTTGTTGGTACCTCTCGTGGCCACTGGTAGGGTTTTCGAGCAAAACACTGGACCCCCTCTAACGAATGACACCATGACTCATTGGTAGAACCCACGAGTCATGGTAACTGCCCATCGTCACCATTTCTTTGACCTGAAGGATTTCTAGATTTGGCGACAGGTGGAAATGACGACTCGTTAGAGGTGACAATGAGTTGTTATTTCCACTTGTTACTTCTGGGAGACATCTGCCAGATTTCGATACTGAGTAACAAAGACTCGACAGAATGACTTGTTACTCTTTGTAACGGGTCGTTTCATGACTCGTTGGTTCCTAAATGAAAAAATTTCATATCAAACAATGACTCATACAACTGTCCGTTGGTGCTGACAACAACTCGTTGTCTAAGTCATCCCGAGTCAAAATTTTTCTGGTACTTTATGGTTTTTCATGCAAAGTCTAAGTTTGGTCTAGAAAAGTTTTGGGGTGTTACAGTATCTCCCTCTTGGGATCATTCACCCTAGAATGAAGGATAAAACTGTTGGAAAACTGGGAAACAAGCTAAAATTCCTAGATTGAAACTATAAGCTGTTTTCTGAACAAGTGACTGACTCTAAACTGATTTAGTCATACTAGATGAGTTGGAGCAACTAGTATGCACACTAAATATTGAATATAGCTAATGAATACAGAACAAAATAGAGTATTGAGGAGGAATTTAATACCTGATGCTGAAACTGAACTGGAAGGGAATAAATTGGAATATTCATGTCTTCTTCTTCTTCCCATGTGGCCCCCTCAACTAGCTAGTTCCTCCACAAGACTTTTACCGAAGAGACTTCCTTGTTTCTCAGCTTAAGGACTTGACGGTCTAGGATTTTAAATAAGACTTCTTCATGACAGTGACTATCATTTACTCCCACACTATCTAGTGGCACAATTGAGGTCAGATAACCGATGTATTTCTTCAACAGTGACACATGGAAGACTGGGTGCACAGATGCTAACTCCGAAGGTAATTCTAACTCATAGGCCACATTGCCAATTCACCTAAGAATCATGTAGGGTCCTACATACCTCATAATGAGTTTCCCTTCTTTCCAAACCTCATCACCCCTTTCATCGGTGAAATTTTCATATAAGCCCAATAATCTACGAAAAATTCTAACTCTCTTCTTCTCACATCAACATATGATTTCTATCGGCTCTGAGCTATTTTCAACCTTTCTATGATAAGCTACACTTTCTGCATAGCCTCATGAACTGAGTCTGGCCTTATCAAAGTGGATTCGCCAATCTCAAACCACCTTATAGGAGACCTACACCTCTTACTATATAATGCCTCAAATGGAGCCATTTGAATACTGGAGTGGTAGCTGTTGTTGTACGCAAACTCGATGAGAGGTAGATGATCATCCCAACTGCCCTTGAAGTCGATCACACAAGCTCACAACATATCCTGTAAGGTCTAAATGGTATGCTCATGTCCATTAGTCTAAGGGTGAAAAGTTTTGCTTAGCTTGACTTGAGTACCAAGTCCTTTCTGAAATAACCTCCCAAAATGCGAGGTGAACTGGGTACCTCTATCTAAAATGATAGATAAGGGGACTCCATGCAGTCTGACCAACTCCCGAATGTATATTGTAGCATAATCCTCAGCTCAGTCTATAGTTTTTACCCATAGGAAATATGTTGACTTAGTCATCTGATCTACTATCACCCAAATGGAATCATGCTGCCGGTGAGTACAAGGTAGACCTATAATGAAGTCCATATTCACTTCTTCCAACTTCCATGTGGGTATGCTAATATCTTGAGTCATACCCCCAGGTCTCTGATGTTCAACTTTAACCTGTTGGCAGTTCGGGCAATTAGCCATAAATTCTACAATATCCCTCTTCATGTTGTTCCACTAATAGATTTCTCGTAGGTCATGATACATCTTAGTGCCACCTAGGTGGACAGAATATCTAGAGCTGTGTGCTTCTGCTAGTATTCACTGTCTCAGGTCATCTACGTCCGAAACACATATTATTCCCTGGTAACAAAACACGCCATCTCCCCCTTTGGAGAAAGCCTCCACTACCTTTCTTAGAACTGCCTCTTTTAGCTTAAGGAGTATGGGATCTTAATCCTGCTTTGACTTAACCTAAACAACTTATGAGGATTCTGACCCACTCTGCAGTACTACTCCTCCCTCAGCTGAATCCACCAACTGCACTCCCAATTGGGCTAACCTGTGAATATCCTTTGCCAGCTCTTTTCCGCCCTCTTAAATATGAGAAACTCTCCCCATGGATATCCTATTTAAGGCATCCGCCACCACATTTGCCTTTCTCGGTTGGTACAACACATTCATGTCGTAATCCTTCAATAACTTCAACCACCTTCTCTGATGAAGGTTAAAATCCTTCTGACTGAACATATACTGAAGGATCTTGTGGTTGGTGAAAACATCCACGTGAACCCCATAAAGGTAATGCCTCCATATTTTTAAAGCAAACACAACTGCCACCAATTCAAGATCATGAGTCAGATAGTTCTTCTGATAAACTTTGAGCTGCCTAGAGGCATAAGCTATCACCTTACCCGCTGCATTAGAACGCAATCGAGGCCAACTTTGGAAGCATCACAATAGACTATGAACCCATCTATTCCTTCTGGTAAGATCAAAACAAGAGTTGTAGTGAGTTTAGTCTTCAGCTCTTGGAAACTCCTCTCACATGCATCTGACCATTGAAACTTCAACTTTTTCTGAGATAGCTTAGTCAGAGGAGATGCAATAAAAGAAAACCCTTTTACAAACCATCGATAATAACCGGCTAGACCCAGGAAACTTTTGATATCTGTTGGGAAAGTGGGTCTTGGTCAGTCTTTCATCGCTGCTAGCTTTTGAGGATCTACCTGAATACCCGCACCTGAAACCACATGACCCAGGAAGGCCACAGACTTCATCCAAAATTCACATTTGCCGAATTCAGTGAACAACTAGCGGTCTTTGAGAGTCTGCAACACTATCCTCAAATGGTTGGCATGATCCTCTTTATTTTTGGAGTATTCCAAGATATCATCTATGAACACATTGACGAACATGTCAGAATGTTGTTTGAATAACCTGTTCATCAGGTCCGTGAAAGCTACAGGGGCATTAGTCAGTCCAATGGACATAACCACAAATTCATAGTGACCATACCATGTTTTAAAGGATGTTTTTGGTATGTCACGTTCCCTGACCCTAAGCTGATGATACCCCAACCTGAAATCTACCTTGGAAAAGCAACTAGCTCCCTGAAGCTGATCGAACAAGTCGTCAATCCTGGGTAGGAGATACATGTTCTTAACTCTAACTTTGTTCAGTTGACGGTAGTTAATACACATTCTGAGAGTACCGTCTTTCTTTCACACGAACACCATTGGAGCACCCCACGGTGTGATACTGGGCCTAATGAATCCTTTATCTAGGAGGTACTTTAGCTGTTCCTTTAACTCCTTAAGATCAGCTGGAGCCACTTTATAAGGAGGAATAGAGATGGGCTGAGTGTCTGGAAGAAGGTCTATCCAAAGTCTATTTCCCGCTTAGGAGAGACTTCGGGAAGTTCTTCGGGAAATACGCCAAGGAATTTGTTGACAACTTGAACTGACTGAATCGTTGGGGTCTCAAAGCTAGAATCTTTGACCTGAACTAGGTGATAGATGCCCCCCTTCGAAATCATCTTCCTTTCCTTAATGTAGGAAATAAATTGACCCTTAGGCAATGAAACACTACCCATCATTTCTAAGGCTGGCTCGTTAGGAAACTGAAACCTGATGACTCTAGTTCTGCAGTCGACTAAGGCATAATCGGAATGTAACCAATCCACGCCAAGAATGAGGTTGAAATCGACAATGTCTAGATCTACCAGATTAACTAGAATAACCTTACTAAACAATGAGACTGGGTAGTTTCTATATACTCGGCTAGCTCTAACTGACTCACCAACTGGGGTAGCAACTGAGAACAGTTCTGAGAGGACTTCTGGACTAATTTCAAACTGAACAGCTACATAAGGAGTCACGAATGATAGTGTAGCTCCTAGATCTACTAGGACATATACATCTCTATAGAAAAGATGTAACCTACCTGTGAACACATCAGGTGAGCTCTCCTGATCCTAACGAGAGGACAAAGAATAAAATTTGTTTTGGCGCTGACCTCCATCCATACATGAAGTATTACCCTGCTGAGCTGGACGACCTGCTGGGGCTACTAAAGTGGTAGACATAGTTTTTCCCCCGTCCTGCTGACGAACACTCCTTTAGCCTGTGACCCAAATGCCCACATTTGAAGCAACACTCTTTTCCCATGCGGCATTCACCTGGATGATTCTTCCAACACTTAGGACAATTTGGGTAACGGTTACTGGATCTATAACTCTGGAATTGAGAGCCAGAGGCTCCACCCTTCCGATCATTGTGGGATCAAAAAGAAGGGATGCTGGCTGATGTGGGTGCTAGAGTTCTCTGTTGCTGTTGTTGTGGGAAACTACCGTCACCGGACCTCTGTTGGCTATAAGCAGACTGGACTATTCTATCCCTCTTGTTCTCCCTCTCAATATCCTTTAAATTCTATACCTCAATCTATTGTTCATGAATGATGAGGGTGGATAGTTCGATGTCCTTGATGAGCATTGTAGTCCTACACTACATAAGTACCAAATTTGACACTCCATTAACGAATTTGAGCATGCGAGATCTTTGCTCGGCAACCATCTCTGGAGCATACTTCGACAACCGAGTTAACTCCAATGCAAATTCCTCCATTGTCTTGTTACCCTGTCTCAGGTTCATAAATTCAGCGAACTTGGCCTCCCTCATTCCCGAGGAAAGAATCTGTGTAGAAATGCAATAGCGAACTCATCCCACTCTATTGATCCTGCTTTTGCTGGCCTCCCTTCCTTCCACTGATTGTACCAAATCTATTCCACCCCTTTCAACTGGTAGGTAGAGAGATCAACACTCTCCACAGAACTAACACCCATAATCAGAGTGATCTTCCGCACCTTATCTACAAACTCCTACGGGCCCTTTCCCACCTTAGATCCATGAGAAGATGGAGAGTTCATTTGGGTGAAATCCTGAACTCTAGAAGCTGTTGTAGACCCTTTTGCACTCACTAGAACCACCTGCTGGTTCACTTGGTTGGTCATAGTCTGTGCCAACAGCTAGATCGCTGCTCGAAATTCTACTGAGGACACTTGATCATCCTGAGGGGCTACTAGAGCTGGTGGGGCAGGTCGGTTGGCATTGCCAACCCTCCTTCCATTTCCCCATTTTGGAGGAATATTTCACTAAAATGAGTAGAGTGAATTGGGCATAATTGCATGCCCAAGTGCTACTTTATAACTCAATTTAGTCTTGTTTATCTACTTATTTATACACATTCTCATGTGATTTTATGTAAATGTGATTATGTAAATGTGAATATATACTAACCAACATGATTAGTCCTTGTTTTTTAAGGTTAATAATGCATTTGAGGAACTAATTCTTGATTTTGTGAAGTGGAGGAATGGAATCAAGAGAAAAACGTGAAAGTCAACAAGAAAACATGCAATAACTGGCACCCTGCGCGATAGGGGTCGTGGCACGCTGCCAACGCGGCAACACTTGGCTGAAAATTGCATTTTTTGGCACATTCCAATGAGGGTACGCGTTACCTCCATGTCACGGAGGTCAATTAGGGCGTTCAGCTCCGTGACACGGAGCTGTTCCACCACAGGCCAAATATTGCATTTTTTCATCATAGTATAAATTGAACCCTTAGCTTCTAAAATCATTGAACACGTGATTTTCCGGAAATTGCGAAGGAGGCGCGAAGGAGACTTGAAGAACTCCTATTGGGTTCATATTTTATTGGTTTCTTTTCATCTATTCTTATAAGTATATTACTCTAAACATGTCTTTGAGTATTTGTACAAACATGAGTGGATAGAACCCTCCATCTAGGGTTGAGGCTATGTAAGATGATTGTATTTGCATGAATTCATTTTGGGTTGAGTTGTAAATTGTAGTTTTGTATTACAATCTTTATTATTGTTGTTTTTATGCTTGATCACCATGAAAACAAGTGGGTTAATCTTGGGTGGAAGCTTGGAAGAGCAAACCTAGGCAAGAACATAAGAATCTAGGAAGCAAGTTCTTGTCTTTTGATAAGATTTGTGGTTAGGATAGGAATATACCTAATTTACCTTGCTTGGTTGATAAAATGGGAAGATAGAAAGACACCAACTTAGAATTGTACTCCACCACTTGTAAGAGTAGTTGTGAAGCTAAGTTTGGTTAAATGGTTGGAGGAACGGAAGTCCCCAATCAAGGGCATAAACCCCATAAACCACATCCACATAGTGAATTGCCCACGAAGTAGAAATGACATCTTCGCTCAACGATGTAGTAGTGAGGCTAGTTTGTCGTGTTTAGAGGTTCCGAAGACCATGAACATGCAATTCCAATTATGTGAGACAACAATTGATAATTTCATACTTAACCCATTACGAATTGTAGCATTGCATGATTCGCCGATCTTAACTCTAGTTTTCTTTTGTATTGCTTCCAGATTATTTCGTGTCATCCTCAAGATTTAATTACAAATTATCGAAAAATTCTAAAATAAACCTATTAAATAACACTTGAACTTGATAATTCGCTGAACCAGTCCCTATGGGTTCGACATTCCGGCTCTTAAAAAGGACCACTATATTACTTGTACGATCCGTACACTTGCGGGCTCATCATAGAGCATGAGTTAGGAGGACATTTTTTGGATTCAAATTCAACCCACGAAAAGGAGTATGAAAAAAAGAGAAATTTTCGTAATAACGTCTTATAGCCTCCCATCATATGTGTGGTGCGCTTCACACCCATGAAACGGACTTTACATGATGCGGCTTTCAAACATCCTAGGATACTCTAAATATAGGGGTTTGATACCAAGTTTGTCACAACCCGAGTCTACACCCAAGATGGGACATGGTACTTGGAGTCACAAATGACCCCAAGCGAACCCATTGTCTATCATCACACTAGTAACCAAGTAAGCATATGCGGAACCTGGGAAAAAATAAGTATCCAAATAAAACTATTTATGAAAATTGTAAACATAATTGTACTGAATATTGAAAATCTATGTCTAAAAGCCAATTACTAACTGACGAGTTGCAGGGATAAGGCCCCAGCTAACTCTAAAATCTAACTAAATAAAGAACTAACTGAAAAGAAAATATCGTCCTTAGAAGATGAGGACTCACCAAATAATGTTGCTGCTGAAATCGTCACAATGAAACTACTGGAGATGCCGAGACTGAGAAACTATGCTTGTATCATAATACGATACAACATAGAAAGTATGCATCAATACTTTTAATGTAATTAGTAAATGAGGTATACAATAAGCATGGAAAATAAGCAACTGACTGAAATAACATGAAATGACCGACTGGTAATGCCTACTGGTAAAAGCTAAGCTATAACTATGATATGGTCAATAGTGACACTGACTGACGGTCATAAACATGTCTTGTATTTGTGTGACGAAACTGAGCTAAATTGAGACTGAGTCGAATTGAACTGTACAACTAAGTGGGAGAGTCTATAACCGACATATAACCACGTGAGTTAGACGTGGAGTCCGTGTATACACCCCATCGGAGAAAGCCCACAGTACCTTGCCAGGGTATAGTGGCTGAGCTGGGTGATCACAAGGCTGGGGCCCATTTGGGCTAAAACCTGTGGCAATGTAGTTTTGGGAACCTGAGTGTACTGGAACCCCGGTCCGCTCGGTGCTAAGTACTACTCCTATTGGATAGTCCTAAATTGACTACTAAACTGATAGCTCGAAGCTGGGGTCCTGGACTAAGTCAGGAATATAAATATGGATGTAACTTAAGAGTCTGTAGGACCGGATAACTGAAGCTGGTGTTCTAAGACTGGACAAAGCTGCTTATCTAGAAGCGTAGTAACGTCTAAAGAACTAACTGATAATTGAAACTAGGGAGTATTACTAAACTGAACTCCTCAAGATCTGTGTATTGTGAAACTGATCAGTTAACTTACTGAAAGGTACTGAAAATGCTAATTTCTGACTGAGACTGCATTTTATGGAACTAGGGCTAAAACAATATTTCATGAAAAAAGTAACAACATGCTTGATAAATAGTGATAACATTGCAATAATTCAAAAGAATTTCATTCCAAAAGAATATTCATAATCTGACTGAAGCAAACCTTATTTCTTATATTCAGGGCTAAGACTAATAAAGAATTACAGAGGGGTTTTGGGCCAAAAGGAAAGGGCAGTCCCCTTGTTGAATTCCCACATACTGGGAGTCAAATTCCCTAGGAAGAACTCAGAGAATTTGAGAAGAAAACTTGAAAGCCCTAGCTTTCCCTGAGAGAACTGCCTGAGTAGATCATACTTCTGCTATATGGTTCCTTGGGAGGAATAAGGGAGAGGGTTGACTATACCTCTAAAATCCCTCCTGAAAACACCCTAACCGATGTAGTTTAGAAGTTAAAAATTACAAAAATCCACCTGAGATAAAACTCTAAAAACTGCCTGTCAGGATTCAATAGGTCACACAATGAGTCGTTTGTTGACACCAGGACTCGTTGGGACCAATCTTTGGTCCTGGGCCTGAGATCTGGACTCACTGGAACTTGTCAACGAAAGGGGACCACAACTCATCAGATGAACCAGCGGGTCGTTGGTACCTCTCATGGCCACTGACATTGTTTTTGAGCAAAACACTGGACCCCCTCTAACATACGACACCATGAAACGTTGGTGAAACTCACGAGTTGTGGTAACTGCCTGTCGTCACCACTTCCTTGACTTGAAGGATTTCTGGATCTGGCGATGGGTGGAAATGACGACTCATTAGAGGTGACAATGAGTCATTGGTTCCACTCATTACTTCTGGGAGATGTCTACTAGATTTCTGTACTGAGCAACTATGAGTCGACAGAACAACTCATTACTCTTCGTAACAGGTCATTGCATGACTTATTGGTTCTCGAATGAAAAACTTGCATATCAAACAATGACTCATACAATGGCCCGTTGGTGCTGACAATGACTTTTTGTCTGAGTCGTCTTGAGATAAAAATATTTTGGTTCTTTTTGGTTTTTCATGCAAAGTCTGAGTTTGGTCTAGAAAAGTTTTGGGGTGTTACATTTTCTAAAGATAAATTACCCATATTTCAAGAAAAGTCTGAAATATCTTATGATCTTATAGAAAAGATTAATGAAAAATTAAAAGCTGAATTAAAATTAAAGAATGAATTAAAATGAAAGGATGAATTAAAATTAAAAGATGGTAAGGTAATAAAAAATATCCTAAAAGTCTGATTATGACATTATTAAGTTAAGATATAAATATTCCATCAAAAAAAATATTATAATAAATCCTCGTTCCTGGATATGCAGTATGAGGAAAATGAATTTCTATCTCATACTTCACACTCTGGAAATAAAATTGTTGACTGGACTATTGATGGACTTGCAGAACATCAGATATAGAACAAGTTACAAGAAATGGGAATGGCCACTACGACCTATAAAATGAAAAACTACACGAATAAACAAGCCACCACTTTAATTATATCTGGATTAACAGGGACATTAAAATATTGGTGGGATAATTATCTCACTGAAGATAATAGACATAGCGTAACAAATGCTACAACCATCACTCAAGTTATTAAGACTGAATTTACAGGACAAACTTTTGAAAATCTATGCGTACAAGACGCCACCGCTACCTTAATTTATAGCCAAATATTTTATAGAGGAACCTCAACTTTTTCAAGATAGAAGTTTAGAAATATTATCTAACCTATCTTGCCCAAAGTTAGATGATTTTAAATAGTATAAGAATGTTCTCCTCAATAAGATTATGGTCAGAGAAGACTATAGTCATGATTATTGGAAAGAAAAATTCATTAGTGATTTACCAACATTATTTGCCGAAAAGGTTAGGATAAAATTCAAAGATAGATTCGATGGAAAAATTCCTTATAGCCAGTTAACATATGGTCACCTTATATGTTTTATAAATGTCACATGAATTGAATTATGTGCAGATATGAAACTTAAAAGGGACAATAAAATATCAAAAAAAGAAATAGAAAGCTTTTCTCAAGACTTTGGATACATCAAGTTGTCTGCCCCTTCAAAAGAAGCATCTAAGAAACTTAAAAGAAGAAACAAACACTATATGAATAAATTTGAAAAACCCCATTATTGCAAATAAAGATTTAAAAGGCATAATGAGATGCCAACAAAGGTGGCTTTAAAGGAAGTACTGATAAGTGTTGGAACCATGAAAAATTTGGCCACAGGTAAGGATTATCGGGTCCCTAATAAAAAGAAATATAAGATCAATATGATAGAACTTGAGCCAGAAATAAAAGATAGATTATATTCTATTCTTGAAGAAAATGAGAATAATTCTTCCTCTGAGGAAAATTTCAGTGATGAAGACCAGCTTAATATTACATATAGTTCTTACAGTAGTGACTCAACTGATCATTGTGGATGCACGGAAATAATCTGCACCTATGATAGCTACTCAATAAATGTTATTACCAATAATAACATGGAGATCTTCTCTAATATGATTGATCATATTGATGGTAAAGATCTTAAAAGAAAAAATTTAATAGAATGAAAAAATATACTTCTTAACCAATGACATAACAAAGAAACAATTGAATCTTTTAATATGAAAAACATACTAAATAAATTTAAAGAACAAAAGTCTAGTACAATAGTAGAAGAACTTCAAACTGAATTATTACATATTAAAAATAAAGTTAAAGAAGTTAAGTAAAGACTTAATAAGCTAGAAACAGAAGCCCTTGCTAATAAACTATTACATGAACTAATACCTATGCAAGGATCAGTTTGAGTAGCTAAACATTTATACTATTCTAGAGCTAGTCAAAATTATGTTGCTCCTGAATGGTTATTTCTGTGTTTTAGTTTCACTAATACTCTTCTAGTAGTTTCTTTGTTTTATTCCTTAAGTTGTGTAACCATTTAATCATTGTCTAGACGTTGGCAAGCCTGTAATTTTTGTTGGATTAGCTCAAAAGTTGAGACACTAGAGCCGGACTCGGATGGTGTTCCCGTCGCCGAACCTAAAGGAAAAGATAAAAGAAAATTAGAGAAGATAACTAGTAAATACTACACAAGGAAATAATTATTAAGGAGTAATATCTAAAGTAGATATTGGCCCCAAGATAGTACTACCATTTCCTTGAATACTTCATATTATATAAAAAAAGAATTTTATACTTACATATCCATTCAAAGAACAAATAAGATACTGCATTAGTAGAAAATGGGTCTGTTTGGAATACCAAGGTAAGTGTAAAAAGAAAAGAATAAAAATATTAAAAGACTTAAATTATTATAAAAAACTAATACCTTCAGAAACCGTAGACAATTATTCTAAAGAGATTACTAGAAAATTAATTCTTGATAATCAAGTCACATTATATAATAAATTATGTTATGTTAGTCATGATTTATCTATACAAAGTAGACAGTTATATGATATATTAATTACTCAATTAAAACTATCTGCACAGTTTTAATTGATACCTCTGAAAATCAAAACATAATAAATAGTGTGAATATTTCTGTTATAGCTACTAAAATAGCTAAAATTGAAAGTGATTTACAAAATTGGAATATTCCAAAAGAACATTTTGAAATAGTTTATAAAAATAGAAATGGTTAAATCTTTATATTATCTTAGACCAAGTGCCCTTTTTGCATTTTTATGTGTAGGTATCTATTTTAATAAAAGGAGCATGAATTGGAGTAAAAAGGATGTAATTTAGGTGAAAATTGGCACTCCACCGGAGGACATCGGTGAAACGCCGGTGGACCGCAGGCAACCATTGGGTTTATGAGGAAATGCAATCGGCGGCCCGAGGATAGAAATTGGCGATCCACCGGTTCCATCGCTAACATGTGCTGGAAATTGTTAGACTAATGATGAAATTGACCGGTGGCTTGAGGATGCCAACCGGCAAACCGCTGGAAGGCCCTGAAACTTCACTAGGTCGTAGAAGAAAACGACCGATGGCCATGGATAGCAAACGGCGAACCGCCAATTCCATCGCAAGTGAGGACACGCTTGAACAGGGCAAAATCATCAAAGCCTGAAGAAGAGGAGAATTTTTGCCCTGTTTTTGTATATATTCTAGAAGAAAGTACTCTGAACATATCATTGAATATTTTCTTACTTTTTGAGAGAGAAGAACTCCATTGGAGAGAAGGAAATAATAGAGTATTGCTTTTTATCTTCTTCTTCTTCTTCATCAAGGTATAACTATTATTGTAGAAATATTGTGAGTTTAATTTTGCTTACTCCTAATGATGAAATTATTCAGTTTATTATTGAATATGCTTTTGTGTTTCTCAATTATGAGTAGCGAAATCTATAGCAAGAGGTGTGTGATGATTGGTGTTTAATTTGATTGGGTATTGCTAGATTTGACTTGTTATTACTTAATTAGTGTAAATTTATTGACTTCTCCTCAAATTAAAATTGATTTCTCATAGTTGAAAATATGGGTATTGTTTTCTTACTTGTTTTTAGCTTGAAAAAGAAGAATTAAGTAATTGGGGGAGAATTTAATGGTGGATTGGGATTTGATTATGTGGGGTTGGGCTAGACATAGCCAAAACCCATGATCATAATCCCTTAAGAAGTTGATGTCTAGAAATAGCTCAGCCCCTAATCCAAATCATATTGGAATAGTCGAATTGTGCCTTAAGATTTGAGAGAACTCAAGGATAAGGAGCTCAATTGGTTGAAGAACATCAGTCTCCATCTTTTTCCAAGGATATTTACACATATTAGTAATAATTTGACTATCTAGTAAATCTCGATTTGATTGACACCCCATCTATACCACACCTCTAGCCTTTGCTCATTATTGTTTCTCAATTTTAGTTATCTTTCTCTGTTGACTAGCTGATTTTAGAATCCACAATATTTTTTCCTTCACTTCTCCTAAAATTTTCATACGACTCTTGTGCACATCATTCTCTAGTCCTTGTGGGATTCAACCCCAACACTCGTCAGATTATTTGTTTTGATACAACAATCGCTTACATTCTCTCTAAATGAGGAGTGTAGTTTGAGTGTTATCAAGCTTACATGATCCAAACTATTACACTCAAGTAGACAGAGCCATCCAAAGCCTTGCCAGGGCTAAGGGCACTACAATGATATCGATATCAAGTTGAAGGCCCCTTGGGGGAAGGGAAAGCTCACAAGGGAGGTTCCAATGAATCTGAATAAACCTACATTGGTGTGTAGTTGTGAGGCTCAGGGTTTACCTGAACCCCTAGCCTACTCGGTGCTAGACACTACTCCTAAAAACATGCATATGCTCTCCATCATTTTTCAATGAAGCCGAACCTTCGTTTTCAATGAAGTTGATCGTGAGATTACATACATAGTCTGAAATCTGAATATGAGGAGCCTTTTCTCAAAACATAACACAAGTTGAAAGTGGGAGTCTAGATTCTAAAACTATGTGGTAAGCTAACATCATAAACATGAACTAAATCATAAAAACGTACTTAGATCATGTGAATTTGGCCAGTATTTAACATGCTTGAAATAGACTTGCTAGTCAAAAATCATGGATTCATACATAGGTAATTCATAAACATTCTTTCATGCTAAACATCTCATCATGGTTGAAAACATAGATCATAATCCTAACTTTCCATGAAAATTGCATAATTGGGCATAATATTTTCAAAACTAGAAATCATGACTGGTAATTCAAAATAAGTATAAAACATTCCCATGAATCTTAAAATATCATTTAAAGTATGGATGGAATCGACCCATGAATTAATCATAGAGAATTCATACTTTGGGTTAAACCACATGAAATCATACAATTGAATTCATGAAATTAAGAAGAAGATTGGGCATGAGAGTGAAGAGAAACTGTCATTCATAACCCTATATACCTGAGAAATATGAGTCTACACCCTTCATTGAAAGCCCAAGAAATTTGAGGAAGAACTAGGAAAATTCTCAAGCTTGATCTTCAATATAACCCTCTAATCTTGCATGCATGGGAGAGAATGAGTTAGGATAGTCTAAGCACTCTTAAAATCCTCTGAATAGAGCTTAAAATGATGTAGTTTAGGATATAGGAGCTTAGGAATTATGAAAACACCCTTACTAAATTCGTTGGAAAATAGGCTCTGCCAGTCCTCACAGGGGACTTCACAAGTCGTGAGGTAGGGGAAGACTCGTGGTGGCCACTGGAATCTGAACCTCCAAATCCATCCTTCAGATCACAACTCACTCCACGAGTCGTGAAATGACACCACGACTTGTGGTCACCCTCTGACCATGACTCATCCTTGGACGACCTCCACTTTACGAGTCAGTCCACGATCATTGGGTGACCGGACGAGTCACCTGACAATTTTTTCTGTGGCTTGTGTAGATTTTTCCTTTCTTCTCTGCTTAAACCCTTGGGTTTGATATTAGGAACTTTTTTGGTATTACAATATTTCCCCTTTGGGAACATTCATCCTCAAATGTGCATAAACATACTAAATAACTGGGGAAAGGAACTACCATCCCAAATACTGAATATCTGAAGCTAAAAACTGACAGAGTAACTAACTCTGGACTACAATACATCACTGAACTGAATTCATGAATTACACATACACTTGAACTAACATAAGGGAAGCTGGGAGACATGAACTAGACATGAAGTTGAATAGTGTACTAAGGAGGAAATTGGTACCTCAAGCTTAAACTGAGCCGGAAGGGAAAAGATGCGGGTATTTAACCATCATATCTGCTTCGGCTTCCCTCGTAGCTCCCTCCATAAGTTGATTCCTCCACAGAACCTTTACTAAAGCTTCTTCTTTATTCCTCAACTTTCAAACCTAATTATCAAAGATTTCAACTGGAACCTCTTTATAGCTAAGTCTATCATTCATGCCAATGCTCTCCACAGGTGCAACCAAAGTTGGGTCACCAAAGCACTTCTTCAATAGCGACACATGGAAAACTGGATGTACAGGAGCCTACTCTAAGGGAAAATCCAACTCATAGGCCACCTTTCCAACGCATCTCACAATCCTGTATGGGCCAACATATTAGGGACTAAGCTTTACTTTGTTTCTGAACCTCTTCACTCCCTTCATGGGAGACACTTTCAGAAACCCCCAATCATCAACTTCAAATTCAAGTTCTCTCCTCCTTACATCCATATAGGACTTTTGGTGACTCTGAGCTGTAAAGAAAGATAATATGTTGACTCCGAGAGACTAAGCCCTAGTACTTAAAAGGGGAATGATGAGGAAGGATAGAAGCAATACACTCCCATTTTGAGGCCGCCTTCTCCATTTCCTCAACAACTTAAGAAGAAGGATGAGAAAGGTAAGTTTCAAAAATTCATGGCCATTCTAAAGAAACTATCGGTAAACATCCTATTGATTGAGGCACTCGGGCAAATTCCTAGTTATGCAAAATAGATGAAAGATTTGGTGACAAAGAACAGGGCTATGAGCTTTGAGCTGGCAAATAACGTGCACCATTGCAGTGTTGTAGTCACACACTTCTTAGCATAGAATATGGAGGATCCCCAAGCCTTTACTATTCCATGTACTGTGGGGTCCCTTAATTTCACAAAGGCATTGTGTGACTTGGGTGCACACATAAGTTTAATGCCTTTCACAATCTTTAAGAAAATGGGATTGGGAGCACCCAAACTGATGATAATACGGCTACTCATGGCTGACCACACAGTGAAGACACCCATAGGAATATTAACTGATGTCCTTGTGAAGGTGGACAACTTTATCTTTCCAGCAGGCTTTGTCATTCTAGATTGTGAAGTTGACTTTGACGTCTCCATCATTCTAGGCATCCATTCCTAGCCATTGAAAGAGCGCTAGTTGATACTGAAAGGGGTGAGCTTAAGTTCTAGCTTAATAGTGAGAAGGTCGTGTTCAAAGTCTGTAAATATTCTAATTATCCTAGTGATATGAGGGTCGTATCAGTGATCAATATGATAGAAGAGGAGTTTCACCCGAGTAAAATTGGGTATCTTAATGAAGTCTGCGTAATCAAGATACCTGCATCGTGCCACGATGTAAAATCAAGTGTTGCTTGGGAGGAAATCCAAGGTAATTTAGTTTTTATTTTTGATTTTTAGAGTTGATGTGTTTATTCAAGTTTGCAATAAATAAGTCATAGGAATCGGAAAAAAATGGCACTTAATGGAATAATTTTGGGCTGCAAATGGGAAGGCCCCCAGCGAGGTCCATGCCGCAGAGACCACATGCCGCTAAGAGGTCCGCGATGCAAGGCGGTACTTCCGCAGAGAGGTCCGCGACGCGAGGTAGTACCTCCACAGGAAGGTCCGCGATGCAAAGGAGATTTTTTTAGGCAGAAAGTCACTTAAAATTCATGGNAGTCACTTAAAATTCATGGGTCAACCTAAAACACGGGCAAAGTTTATAACACAAAACATAAAAAATCTCTCCACTTTTTCAGTAGATCCGTGCAGTGCACCTCCCTTTCTCTCTCTCAAAAATTTCTCCAAACTTCATCTCATCCTCAAACAACCTCGAGTTACTTTACCCAAGAAACAAAAGACTTCCCTTTTTCCTTAAATCCACCAAAAATGGCACCAAAATCAAACAAGAGAAAGGTGGTGGCTTCTTCAAGACAGAACAAAACGAGCAAGGATGAGGCAAGAAGAATAAGCTCACATGGAGGATGATACTAGGCCACAACCGCCATGGAAGTTTGGACTCCATTGGATCATAAAGCAAGAAGGTAAGAAGTGGTTTAAAGAACACAAATAGTCCAAATATGCTAATGAATTATGCATTGATAAAGATAGCTTAGCCTCTAATTCCTCACATAGTTGCAAAGCTACACAATCTTTAGTTGGATTTTGTGTTTAGTGACCCCAGAGAATGTAGTCTTAATTCAGTTAGGGAATTTTTGGCTAATTGGGAGCCAAAGGAGCAAATAACCAAGCGAAAATAAGAGGGCAAATTGTTAATTTCACTCCCGCTACATTGAGCAGATTGCTTGGTATTCCGAATATGGACCCAAAACCGATTAGGGACCTTCTTTTGCAGCCCCCATACAGAGAAATTCGTCACACTCTCAGTGTCCCTAGTTTAGTAGCTAGGTGAATGTTGGGGTGATCATGAGAGATGTTTTGAGGAGAGCAAGAGTGAAGAAGGGGCAGAGGTTAAGTTTTGGGGGCCTTATGACCTAATATCTAAGAGTTCAGCAGGTACAAAAGGAGGATATCAATTATAGACATCTTCATGACCCAAAGGTGCTAGATGTGATGAAGACAAAGGAGCCCGAGGGTCAGCATGGTCTTGTGTGATCAAGCCCAAATTCCACCTGCAATGAAGTATAAAGTGATTGCTATCAAATATAATAACCCAGAAAGGTTGGGGTTGAACCCACTGGAATAGGTCAAAAACATTATGTTAACAGTGAGTAAATCAATAGGTTAGTAAGTATTTCGGAAGGGGGTTGCAATAAGAGAGAAAGTATTTTAAGCTAAAAGTTTCTTTGTTCAAATATATGAGAAGAAACTAGGACTATGTTTCCCATGATTTTATAACGTAGTAGGCTTATTTTATTAGTGTATCTATCTTGGTGAATTTCGTGCAAGACTACTGATTATGCTCATCTAATGTCTCTCGTCCTGCATAGACAAATTTCACTCTAAATTCTATCAGACTTTAAGTGTTCATATGCTTTTGTCATATGTCTTGGACTAACTATTCTCGGTTAGAGCTCAAGTCAATTAGATGAGGGTTGGAAGCCTTAAATTTTTATTTTTATTCTCTTTTCCTAACTTCAACCTCTTTCATTAAAAAAGTTGATGATATAGGCACCTTTCAATGTTTGCAATTGCTAAAACTAATTACCCTTCAAAGTTTTTCCTTTTGAGTTTAGTTTAGCAACACTTGCCCTTTTAAGCCCCAAATGAGTCAAAACCCGTCAATTTTAATCCTGCAAACATCTAGTCATGTGTGTTAGCTTTTTTTCACAAATATCATGCAATAACAACGCCAATCACACATTATTTATTATTAAAACATAGCTAAGCATGGGCAAAATATGATACATAAGTGCAAAATTATTCCCAACATCACCAACCGACACTTAAACTATTATTCATCCTCGAACAATCTACTACTTCCCCACTCAAGTTTCACACAAAAAATTCACCTTATGAATAGGTCTTCTTATGTGTATTTAATTAGTTTTTATTCTTTGTTATTTTGTAGTCCTGTAATAATCTTAAGATGCTGATAATAGTAGAAAGAGGTCTTACGGGGGGCGGGTATTTTATCTTCCTTTACTGCTTTTCTTAACTGTTAAACTTGTAATAGAAATCATGGTCATAGGATCTTATAGCATATGTGATAATAGAAATCGTGGCTATAGGTTCTTATAACATATGAAACAATAGAAATTATGCTCATAGGAATTCTATTTATTTTATAAAACATATAATGCTAGAACTCACGTTTTTCGGAATTCAATCTGAAATAAGCTATTTAAAATAGGTGTGTAGAATAATGATGGTTTAATCGTTTAGTTAGAAGTAATTTTTATACTACAATGATTAATTTTGAAGCATGTTCCATTTATTTGATAGTAAACTTTTTTGCAGAAATTATCTTTGGTGTATGTTGGTCTTTTCAGTATTAAGGATATAGCATGTTAAATTGCTTGTTACGTGTTGCATTCCAGTTTCTAAATTTTTTTTATTAATAACCTGGTAAATATCGTGTGTATAGGAAAATGAACACAAATCTTACAATAGATGTTATGAATATCTATATCTGCAACTTAATTCTTGGGTCCCACTTTGGGACCCGTTTGTGATCAACATTGCACTTTCTTCATTAATTGTAAACAATTGCTTTCTCATGACAATCTGGTTTGACGTTTAACACACAAAGTTAGTTGGAATCATGCGTATAAGAGCTCTTTCTAGTAGTTTTCAAAACCATGTTTAATCATTGTTAAATGTACTGATGAAATATCTTGAGGGATTATACTGTTTGATGTGCTAAATGTATAAACGTAGTTGTCTATCAACAATATGATTGTAGAATTTATGCATGTTTTCCTTTAGAATTTATTCTTATAGGATAAAAACTAATTCGTTTAACTCACGTATTCTGTTGCATTTAAATTAAATTCTCTGCATTAGAAACCATCCCTATAGGATCCGACTACATTTTTGAAATCTATTTTTTTTATATAGAGGCTTATCTGAAACCTTCGTTTGCTATCTGGCTTAATTGTTATTTCGTGTGGCGTTAATCACCTCTTAAAACCTAAGATTTTTAGATCCAAAATCTGGATAGTGTCCAACGCCTCTTGGACGATAGTTGTGGGACGGGTAGGAAAATTCTAGGCCGTTAGTTTTCTTTGCATAGAGCGCTTTAAGTTAATAACTAATCAACAACCGGGTAGCGGGAAATGATAGTCCGTGCTCATTGGATAATATGAGCAATGTGAATCATTGAGAAGTATTATTTAAGTTGCACTGGGTGATCTCTTTAGGTTAAAATTACCCCTCCCCTTAAACGTAGAACTACGTCTGGTTTGATTCTCTTAAGGGATACGTAGGCGCCTCTTCGAGGTTCGACCCCTTATTTTAAAATTCATTTATTTGTTTGTCAAATTTTGTATTTAGTTGTTAATGTCTATTATAATCAATTTTTTGTGTTCGTAACTTACTATATTTTGGTCATCTTTTTAAATCGAATTTTCATTTGTTGTAAACTTTAAAATAAGTAATAATAATAGTCTTGAAATACTTCTATCCCATCTTCTTTCTTCTAGCTTGTTTGTAAGTTTTATTTATTTATTTATTTATATTTTTCCGATCTAGTGTAATTTTTAAATAAATCAAGTTAAAATCAATCCACATTTGATCACTAGCTAATTTCTCTGCATATTAATGGATCGGCGGGAACCACATTTGTGGACCTCGAAAGGTTCCTAACACCTTCCTTTCGAGGTAATTTAAGCCCTTGCCTGAACCTGGCAAAGTACGCTAATTTAAATGGACTTGTAGTATAGAACGGTGCCCTAATACACCTCAAATCGTTAGGTGGCGACTCTTCTTTCATAATAAACCCTTAAGAGTTGTCACATGTTGTATCCCTCTTTTCGCGTGAAAAATGGGATGCGACATGGCCCTATGATAGATTGGGTGATATCATTCTTAAGGGAAAATTGTCGTTGCTTCAACTGGTGATTGTAGTGTGTGTTGGGTTTCGATTAGTGTTCCATTGTGCTTTGTCATTCTGATGAGTAGTTTAGAAATGTATGGTAAGCACATTGGTTGAATATGGGTGACAATTATGCTTGTGGTAGTAGTATGAGTGGTAAATCAACGTTTCCCGATGATAGATGGGGTAATGCCCTTCTAAAGGGAAGTCGTTGAGTGATAGTTGGTTATTTAGTAATGTTGCGCTTGTTGGTTGACTTTGGGGGTTGTTTAAGTACCCATGAGAATTTGAATTGATGGACTGTGGCTTAAGTTTGGGTTGAAAATGTGTGAAATATAGGCTGAGACACAACCAAGCATATGTGTGCCGCAGTTGTTGGTTTGTGGAATGCAGGTACAGGTTAGAGTTACATACTCACTGACTTCCAGATGCATTCCATCTGCGTGCCGCAGGTCTCCATATGGGAAATGCAAGTGCTACCGTAGATGACAAAATTGTTTCTAGTGTTCTATTCCACACACGCGCCTCACTTGCCTGACATGGGTCTCCACCTACGAAATGCAGGTGCAGGCAAATAGCTTCCTACTGCTTTTACCACGGGATAAGTAACCCCGAAAGGCTCTAGGTCGACCCATGGAATAATCATAGCATAACAAATAACAAAGAAACAGCTCACAAAAACATAACTGAGCCAAAGCTAACTGTAAGAGTCAAATTTAAAACTCAAAAGGCATAATCTAACAAAACTCTGATACATAGACTGAATCTGTTTACACATGTCTAAAATCCTCTACTAAACTGACGAGTTGCTGGGACAGGTCCCTAGCTAACTCCTAAAGCCTGAAAAATATATTAAAATACAACTAAAATAAGAAACACATATCTCATCCTCGAGAGATGAGGACTCACCACAATCCACTGAGATGGAAAAGGAGCATGTCTAACCGCAGGGCTGAGTCTGGACACCTGAATCTATATCATAAAATGATATAGCACATAAAGTATGTGATCAGTACTTGGAATGTACTGAGCATGTGGGAAACGTAAATAAACTAAAACATAAAAGTATACAAGAAGGAAATAAACTGAGTAGATCTACATATAACTGAATTAGCATGCAACAACCCTTTTTGAGTTACATACACATATCGATATGAAACATTTATTTGGAACTCATTCTGAAACATCATCAACTCATGCATAAGGGTCATGTACTAAACATATAATGAAAGCTAAAGCTTAAACTAATATAATAAACTATGCAAGCTATCTACTAATAAATAAGACTGCATTCTGCTATATCTAATTCAAACATAAGTCTGGACTATACAGAACTGATCCAGATAACATGAACTAAGGGAGTCATTCTCTACAATGGAGAGTCACTAACTGACTAAGAGAAACATTCTCAATTACTAAGAGACCCAATCTGTACTAGGGGAAACATTCTCAACTATGGAGAGTCCCAACTGAACTAAGGTAAACATTCTTATCTATGGAGAGTCCCAATTGGACTAAGGGAAACATTCTCAGCTATGGACAGACCCAACTAAACTAAGGGAAACATTTTCATCTATGGAGAGTCCCAACTGAACTAAGGGAAATATTCTCAGCTATGGAGAGTCCCAATTGAACTAAGGGAAACATTCTCAGCTATGGAGAGTCCCAACTGAACTAAGGGAAATATTCTCAGCTACGGAGAGTCCCAATTGAACTAAGGGAAACATTCTCAGCTATGGAGAGTCCCAACTGAACTAAGGGAAATATTCTCAGCTATGGAGAGTCCCTGACTAACAGAAACATAGCTAAGTGGAAGCTAACTGTAAGAGTCAAATTTAAAACTCAAAAGACATAATCTAACAAAACTCTTATACATATACTGAATCTGTTCACACATGTCTGAAAGCCTCTACTAAACTGACGAGTTGCTAGGATAGGTCCCCAGCTAACTCCTAAAGCCTAAAAAATATAACTAAAATACGAAACATAGATCTCGTCCTCGAACTAAGGGAAACATTTTCAGCTATGGAGAGTCCCAACCGAACTAAGGGAAACATTCTCAGCTATGGAGAGTCCCAACTGAACTAAGGGAAACATTCTCAGCTATGGAGAGTCCCAACTGAACTAAGGGAAACATACTCAGCTATGGAGAGTGCCTGACTGTACTAGAACATGAAGAATATTGATATGACATTGTTCATCTTTTCTAAGTTACTAAAGCTAATCAGAGACATTAGCATTTACTGATTTCATCATACTGTATTCGTTTAGAATTAATTAAGGCTACTTTCTACTAACAACAAGCCCCAATAGTCTTAAGGATCATTTTCATGCTTATCATCATAATTCATATCATCATGGTGAAAAATCATCATTTAATCCACACATTTTACATTCATGAAATATCTATAGGTTTAGGTCATACTTTACACACATCCAAAACATTCAAATCCCGAGTACATAACATATGACGTATATCTTGGATTCAAGTAGGATCCATAAGTACAATTCACACTTTCACATGTATATATTGATTCATATATTCTAGATTTACGAAAATCCCATATAATCAACTCATACCTTGAACATGTACAATGAGATAATGGTGGAAGCATATGAATATTTCATAAAAGCGCCATTTCAAAATTTACTCTAATTCCTGATGAAAATTCGATAATCATGTCGTTACCATGGGTTCATCTCATACCTAAAACATTTACATCAAAGTCATAGTGAAAACATATACATACTTCACATTGATTAAGCCCATAAGTTCCAGTCGTGTTTAGATACATACAATGCGACATATGATCTAGATTTGCGGAACCCATGTGATTTACATATATTTTAACCAAGATATAACTTCATGATAAAAGCATATGATTTATTTATGAAGTTCCATTTGAGATTCTAGGCTAGCTCATGGTGAAAATTCCTTATTCATGCTAATCCCATATCAAGTACATCATTAGTGATTTTTAAAGTAATTTTACAAGAATACATGACTATCCAACATAATGGGTCTTAGGATTCATAGGAGATATATGAGAATTATCCACAAATCGAACCCTAGATCATGCTTTTTGGAAAAACAAGGAAAGTTGGATTTTAGTATAAAAAATTTGGGACACAAGGATGGAAGAAGATCCTTGTTTATGTCCCACATACCTGCATCAAAGAAATCCCTACTTGAATTTAACCCTTGAAGCCCTTCAAGAACCCTAATTGAACCCTTAGTCTTGAGAGAGGAGGAAGAAGAGTTGAGGGAATATCTTGAGGGAATGAGAGGTTAGGCTAGAAAACCCCTAAAAACCTCCCTTAGAATGCTCAAAATGACACCATTTAGGAACTGGGAGCATAGGACTTTACAAAAATACCACTAAAAATAAGCTTTCAAATCTGCCCGTTAGTGACCACGACTCTCACCACTAGTCGGTTGTCCTTACCACGACTCGTGGTGACCATCCACTACCTCTGGAGAAGTGATTTCTCAGGTTTTCTTCCTCATCCAATGACCAACAGAATGAGTCATTACTTCATCCAAGGACTCATCATCACCTCTTGTGGTCATCACTGGTTCATCCTTCAATTCCCTTCCAACGACCGACATGACAGGTCGTTTCTCTTGCTAACGACTCGTTCTCTCCATTCATAATTACTTATCCAGAACCCTTAACTCCTACTTACAACTCTTCATGATGACCTGTTATAGCAACCAACGGGTCGTCACTTGATTCATCACCTCTGAGAAGTCTGGTATGCCTGTTCACCACGGTTACAATTGACGAGTCGTTGTTCCCCCGATGACTCATGCTATCCTATCGTGGTGCGAAATCCTCTTGTGTTATTTATGAAAACCCTTCCCATGGCTCCCTCTAAAGGGTCTTTGAAGCGACAAACGACTCATTGTTTGAGTCATTCTGAGCCAATTCCTACTGGCTTTTATGCTAAACTCCATCTAACTCAGGGGTCTGACCTTAGGAACTTCCGGGGTGTTACAATATCTTCCCCTTAAGGAATATTCGTCCTCAAATGTTGGCTAAACATACAAAAAGGATAGAGATGGAACTGAAATTCCAAAATTGATCAATTACAACTGATACCAATAGAGTATCTCACTCATGCTGATTTTACACATCTGAACTGAACATCTGAATCATACATGCATGCTATGGAATAAGAGGGGCTGCAAGACATGAAACTAAAATGGAACTAGATAGAACACTAAGAAGGATTCTTTCCCTCTAACTTGCATTAAGCTAATACGGACTGATCCTTCATCCTCAAATCGCTTTCTGTTACTGGGTTAGAATTCATTATATCTGGTCTAACTAATAGTAAAGGACTCATAAGCACGAATCATTCATGACTTCTATAACTGAGCACACACATGAGTTATCCTTATTTTACTGAGCTACTAATGAAACTTCTTAAGACTGAGTTTGAGTTGATCATACTGGAAGACATGAGTTAACACACATAGTTGATTCATAAGATGAAGATGAGACTTAAGGATTTGTAGAGTAAGATTGGCATCGCTGTCTGAAGCGGTTATCTAGAAATTTTGGATATCTACACATAGGGATGGGTAAAACTTAGCTTCAACTAAAATACAAGAGAGGTTATCTGAGCCTGAAGAGGTTGAAATACCG
>JACEIK010001741.1:126924-139104 GCA_018107945.1 Datura stramonium | reverse complement strand
CAATGACCGACACGAAAGGTCGTTGCTCCTGCTAACGACTCGTTCTCTCCATTCGTCATTACTGACCCATAACCCTGAACTCCGACTTACAAATCTTCATGACGACCCATTACAACAACCAATGGGTCGTCACCTGATTCATCACCTCTAAGAAGTCTGGTCTACCTGTTCACCACGGTTACAACTTACGAGTCATTGTTTCCCATGATGACTCGTGCTATCCTCTCGTGGTGTGAAATCCTCTTGCATTATTTCTTAAAACCCTTCCCATGGGAGCGACCAATGACTCGTTTGATGAGTCATTCTGAGGCAATTCCTGCTGGTTTTTCTGCTGAACTCCATCTAACTCTGGGGTCTGACCTTAAGAAATTCTCGAGTGTTACAAATATACTCTTTCCTGACAAGGGATATTATTTTACAACCTTAATTCATCTCGTAGAATCTAAGCACAACATGTGTAATAATAAGCTACTACAAAGGTACAAGTTGTATCAACTATACGATGAGAATACTTGTCAAAAGATATTAGCCTTAACATACAATATCTTTAACATACCTCAATAGCTGAATTCTTCTCAATCAATCCTTCTTCAATCAAGAACTCATAATCCCTTCGTATTCTAGATTTTACGCCAAGGGAATAGGGCTATTATAATTCATGAATTAGGCCAAAAACCATAGACCATGAAACACAAAGACAATAAGTCAACATGAGTTCAACTCGACAAAAAGATACGAATACTTATAGATTAGAAGAGTAGAAATACTTACTTATCACTTGTAAACACTTTGGACGTAAATAGGAATGATTTCTATGGCTTCTACTCTGTAGAGCTCCAGAAATCGGAGTCAATTTTAAATATTCAACTTTGTAGATATGTTCTTCCTAGGCCCGAGAATCATTAGCTAAGAAGAATATGTGATCAAATGAAGTTGACAGTTCAATTTATCTTCAAATTGCAGAAAATCCAAGAGGAAATATCACCTAGGTCAAGAACTCTTTTGGGGAAATGTTTTAAATGAAATTACAACTCATAACTTATATATATAGGGAGGCGGTAGAAGGGTCCGCGACGTGCCTCTCCTTGTGGCAGAGTACGGGCGTGACGCGCCAGCCCTTGTGCCAACCCATCTGTGTGCCGTGTAGCTCCATGCGCCAAGTTGCCTGTGCGTCGTGCGTCCCTGTGCAATAGCGTGTGCAGGGTTCCCTGCCGACGTGCGTCTATGCGCGACTCTCAAGCCGACCTACTATCGCTCGACATCCGAGGCCAATTCTTGTTGTACAACTTTAATTCCTTACTATTTAACTTCGGGGAAAGATAGGAAAAAAAATTTTGCCTGAGGAATTTAAATTTTCACTAAGCTCGTCGACACTTATTCATGGGGCATTTCATCGTCCCCCCTTAGGGACATTCATCCTCGAATGTAATTTCGTCTTAAGGGACTCAGTTCTTAGGCTTTGCTAAAAAATTTTGCTAGAGTCTCCCATGTAATATGGACAATTTAAAAACCTGAAATGTACAAAATTCAAGCATAGGCCTCTCAAAGGATGCTATAACCAACCGAATGACATAGTTCCATAACAAATAAGTGATCAATTGACAATAATAGTAACAAAACAATATTTGAACAACTATCTAACCTAAACTATAACTTATGGAGTCGGTGTACTATCATCAAAAAGTCTAGAAAAAGTGAGGATATCTAGACCTCATGTCATCCTCAGCTCTCCAAGTTATCTCTTCTACATTTCTGTCCCATTATAAAACTCTTAACAAATGCTATATCTTTGGTCCTTAATCTATGGACCTGTCGATCTAGTATAGCTATTGGAGTCTCCTCACAAGATAGCTCTTTTGTGACCTGAACATCCTCGACGGGGATAACTTGAGAAGGATCTCCTACACACTTGCGTAACACCAATACATGAGAGACTGGATCAACAGATTCTAGCCCCGAAGGAAATTTTAACTCATTGGCTACTTGGCCTATCTTATGGAGGATCCAATATGGCCCGATGAATCTAGGTTTAAGCTTGCCCTTCCTTGCCAAATCTTATAATGCCCTTCATAGGTGGAACTTTTAGGAATGCCTAGTCATCACAAAAACTCTAAGTCTTTACGGCGTATATCGAAGTAGGAATTTTGATGACTCTAAGATGTCGATATATGTTCCTTCCTTCTGTGTGGTGTGTCATATCAGGTCCAATCAACCCTGACTCACCTATTCCAATACATATTATAGGGAACATGCATTTTTGCCCATATAAAGCCTTACAAGCCGCCATCTTGATGGTAGAACGGTAAATATTATTATACACACACTCAATATGAAGTAGGTGTCCATCCCAACTTCCTCTTAAGTATAACACACATGCCCGTAACATATCTTCGAGCATCTGAGTGGTGTGCTCTGGGGTTGAAAAGTTGTACTCAAGTTAACATGCATCCTCAAACCTTTCTGAAATGGCTTCCAGAATCTAGTTGTGAACTGGGCCCCATTGTTGGAGATAATAGAAACCGGGACACCGTGTCGTCAGACTATCTTTTTAATGTACAACTCAGCATAATCTTCAACTAAGAAAACAAAATCTATATTGATTGCTTCCCACTTTCACATAGGCACGACTATCTCCTAAGTTAGCCTGCCGGGTTTCTGGTCTTCAACTTCTACCTACTGGAAATTGGGACACTGTACTATGAACTCAACAATATCATTCTTCATCCCATGACACCAATATATATCCTTTATATCATGGTACATTTTTGTCGAATTTGGCTGAAGAGAATAATAGGAATAGTGTGCCTCTACCATAATTTGCTGATGAAACCCTGCCACATTTAGAATGCAGAGTCAACCTCTAAGTCTCAGGACTCCATCCACTGCTATTTCAAAGGACAATAACCCTTCTAAACATTATTTCTAAAATGTACTAGGTTAGGGTCTTCGTACTGTCGCTCTTTCACTTTCATCACTAGATATGACACTAGAATATTATGAATCACAACCCCATTACTATCTGAATCCTCTAACCGAACTACAAGACTAGCCAACTGGTGCAGCTCTCGAGCCAATTTTCTCTTTTCTGGCCTCAAGTACGATAATCTCCCATGGATGTGCGACTAAGGGCATCGACATCAATGCTAGACTTTCCTGGGTGATACAACATATTTACGTCATATCATTCAACAACTCAAGCCAATGACATAGTCACAAATTCAACTCTCTCTATTTAAAAATATACCAGAGGATCTTATTATCAATGAGGATGTCCACATATATGTAATGCCTCAAAATTTTCAGAACATAAACAACTGCAGCTAACTCAAATTCATGGGTAAGGTAGTTCTTCTCATGCTTCCTTAGCTTCCTCAAAGCATAAGCAATCACCTTGCGGTGCTACATCAGCACACATCCTAGCCCACTACCTGAAGCGTCACAATATACAACATAGCCCTCTGAGCCCTCCATCAAGGCTAATACTAGTGCAAATGTCAATCTATCTTTCGATTCCAATGGAACTTAGCTGCTTCCTAAGTAAGCTTCATCAATGGTGATAACAGGAAGAGAATCATTTCACAAACTCTCTGTAATACCGAGATAACCCAAAAAGAGGCAAACTTCTATTGGAGTCGTTGTTCTGGGCCAAATCTTAACAGTCTCTATCTTTTGCAAGTCAACCTAAATACATGTAACTGACAATATGTCCCAAGAAAGCTACAGAGCGTAACTAGAACCCACTTTTAGCAAACTTTTCATATAACTTGTGATCTTTGAGAATCTAAAGTACTGAATTTGGGAAATATCCATGTCTCCTTGCAATATGGATGTAATACAGGCTCCATATATTCTGGTGCAAGCCCTACTATGAACCTATGTACCCTGGCGGGCATGGTATCAACTAATTCTGATCCATATCTACCCAAAGAGTCAAAACTCAATGTGTACTCTCTGACGCTCGCCCTCCCATGCTTCAGGTGTAAGAACTGCTCTATCCTGGTCTATGGAATCTCTCAAACAAAATAGTGGTCTATGAAGGCCTAAGAGAAACTGGGCCAAGTAGGTAAAGGTGCATCTCTAGCACTAGATATTTCTCAACTGTCGTACCACATGATTGCTATATCCTGAAATCAAAACTCTGCTAGCTTAACTCACTCTATGGATGAAGCATATATGAACCTGAATATCCTTTGAAATTGGTCTATGAGATTCTAGAGATCTTCTCTATATTTTGTCCTCGTGAACTTTAGAGGAGTCAAATCAAGAAACTCACAAACCCTCAAACTTTTGGGACCCTCAGTAGGCTCGACAACAACTGATTCTACTGGTTGGCGCCGAGCTGCCGTCATTTGAGTCAACATATATACTGTATTTCAGACATCCTGATCTGAGGGTGTAAGAGGAACTGGAAGTGGTGCTGGCATATCTGTTTCCTATGAGGTTCTTGGTGCCCTAAAGAATGCTGGGGAGATCGAGAAGATATCTCCCTTTCGCCCTCAAGTTGGGTGGTCCCCAACTGTGGCATCCTTCTAGTACTCTCTCCTGCTACTGTATCAAGATAATGGCTGGCTGTAGTCTATCGTATATCAGAAATCACTTTAGACAGACGTAACAATATAATCTTAGGGACTCAACCCTATATAACCCAGCTCTATAGCACGATCTTTAGAAAAAGGAGGGTAACCGTAACCATACTATCATGCCTCATAGCTTTATGCTTATAAAAAGTGGTGCCCAAAACATTCATAAACAATACTCTACTAAACATAGTTTGCAGACTCCCTAGGATACAACATTTCTCTGATACAAAGTTTATCACGTCCCACCTTGGGTGGGTAACTGGCACCTAATGCCACACAGGACCCTAGGCAGACCTGGCTGGACACATATACTTCTAGTGCTAGCCAAAAACACATATCAAGAAGACAAAAAGCTATATCTCGGCTCAAAGCATAACCTTAGGCGGACAAGACCACTACATAAGCACCTGCATTAAATCAGCAAACCCAATAGTTGCAATAATGTTATCCTATGCAGGCCAACAAGCACACCATGCTATTTAAATCTTAACAAAAGGAAGCAGGAGTACAATACATATATACAAGCCGGTAAGGTTGCTAACAGATACTACAACTAGGCCCCATACTGTCAACAACACGGGTCGAACCCACTGTAGTCTGCAAGCCTCTAGGATAAAATACTAGTCAGCACAAGGCCCGGCCCTACCCAAAACTGTACAACAATAGAAAGAAAAATCTCTATTGTCTGGTAACCCCGGAAGAAATGAGTTTGCCAATCTGCTGGATCTGAATCGCTACTAAGAAGGTCTCGAAACTTGTTTGTCTAAACCTGTAGGAAAGTATGAAGAGTGCAATGCATGGGCATTAGTACAATATGTATCGAATATGTAAGACAGTAATATTAACTAAATAAAAGTTGATAAGGAACTTAAAGTAATCAGAAGTAAGGGACAGAAGTTAACCTGAATAATCTTATAACATTAACTATAGCTAGCAGACAAATATACAAACAAGAACCTGGTTTCCATAAGCCTGGATGGTACAAACAACACGAAATAACTTACCTGGGGCCCCATAAGCCTTGGCAAGTGCAAGAAATTCACACTCTCTTAATATATCACTGTAGTCCTGTAGGCAATCTGTAACTAAGGTATGTTCGACCTCTGAGAGTGTAATCGAGCCTTCTAGGCTCCTGGGAGACATTTGGGCTCTTGTAGCCATATCTGAGTTGTTCGAGATCGTATAATTGTATCTGAAGAATCTAGGCTCCTTTAATTGTATATGAGCCACCTGGTCTCCTTTGACTGTATCTGAGCCATCTAGGCTCCTATAACTATATTTGAGCCACCTGGGCTCCTATAATTGTATATGAGCCATATGGGCTCCTGTAACTGTAGTTGAGCCATTTGGGCTCCTGTAACCGTAGTCAAGCAATCTAGGCTCCTCAGGGAAGTTGGTAAGGGCACCAGACTTCAAATCGCTCTGGAGGCCTCAATATAGTCTTCACGACTTCATATTGCCCTGTGAACACAGTATAGCCCCGTAGGTACTTCAAGATTATCCTTCACTTCTTAAGCATCCTATATAGCATCTGATAGTCCTAAATTATATACTACACATCGCTCAGTAAGCGTAAATAGCCCCTTAGGCCTAAGAAAACTATTACTTGCCCCTATAGCATCCTAAATAGCATCTAACAGGCATATTATATGTGTCCAGAACTAGCCAAATAGTCAAGAAAGAAATTACAAAATCAGCTAGCTTAGAAGGAGGAGGGTGAGGTTCGAGGTGATCTGAGCAATAATCTGAATGTCATACTAGTGCAACAGTAGTTCTTAAGTGCACAACAAGGTCATAGGCGACCAACTATATGGTTTTGTCGCCTAGAATGACTACATGCTGCTAATAACTAAATATGATTCTAAGCAGTCTTCCACAATAGCCTTACAGGTAGCCACAAAAATTATTAACCGAAAGGTAAAATTGTAATACAAAGGTTCTAGTTCCATAGGCGTCAGTCTGGTCTGTCCAAATAGCATATAGCTCCTTTGAGAAATTTGTAGCCCTATAGGAAGGAATACTTTAACTTAGCCATTCAAGGAAACAAGTATGTGGGCATCGACATAAATAGAAAGAAACGTTAGCCCCACATTTAACAACTGATAAGATCGCTTCTTAGGATATCACATAGTTTATCAGACTTCCAACAGCTAGGCTGGTTTCCCGAGTGACCTATATGCCAAGCTGTAAGTCGACTGAAACTATACGGTCACTAATAGTAGGTCAATAACCTAGTAGGCTATCACCCAGTTCATTAGCAGAAACCTGGTTCCACTAACTCATAGGTAAGACTTTATTATCAAGATTCTAGCCTTGTAGGTGTCAAGGTATGCTAACGGCCTGTAGGCGAGTTTTACTGTCTATATAGGCGTCAAATAGAAAGTTACATCACCAAGCTGCGTCCTATGCTGCCCAACCTAACAAAGTATGCTCAAGTTAACTACAAGCCTCTAAGGCCTTGGTTCTACAGCAAGGCATCATTAATCCCTCTAGATGGTAAATAAGTTAGCAGGGAAATCTCTATGTCGCTTCTAGCGATAGTCAAACTAAATATTCTCTTTTCCGATAAGGGATACTATGTTACAACCTGAATTCATCTCGTAGCAGCTAATCAAAACATACAAAATCATAAGCTACTAAAAAGGTACAAGTGTTATCAACAATACAACGAGAATATTTTCCAAAAGCGATTAGCCTTAGCATAGCTCAATAGCTGAATTCTGCTCAATCAATTCTGCTTCGATCAAAAACTCATAATTCCTTTGTGTTCTAGCTTTTATGCCAAGGGAACAAGGCTATTATAATTTAAGAACTAGGCCAGCAACCATATCCCATGGAACACAACGACAATAAGTCAACACGAATTCAACTCAGGAAAATCTTATGAGTTCTTATAGATTAGAAGAGTAGAAATACATACTTACCACATGTAGACATGTTAGACTTAAATAGTAATGATTTCTACGGCTTCTACTCCATAGAATTCTGACAATCTGAGCTGAATTCAAAGATTTAACTTTATAGAAATGTTCTTCCTAGGCCTGGGAATCATTTCCTAAGATTAAGTGGCGATTAAATGAAGTTTGATAGCTCAATTTACCTTCAAATTGCTTAAAATCCATGGGGAAATATCTTTGAGGTTGAGAGCACTTTTGGGGAAATATTTTAAATGAAAATACAACTCATAACTTACATATATAGGGAGGCAGTGGTAGGGTCTGCGGCGTGCCTCTCCTCGCGGCGGAGTATGGGCGAGATGCGCCGACCCTTGCACCAACTCACCTGCACGCAGCGTAGTTCCATGCTCCGGGCTGCCTGCACTTCACGCGGCCCTGTGCGCCAGCACACGTGCGACGCTGCAGCCGACCTACTGTCACTTGACATCCGAGACCAATTCTTGTTGGGCAACTTTAATTCCTTACTATTTCACTTCTCGGCAAGATAAGAACAAAAAATTAGCCTGATGAATTTATATTCTCACTAAGCCCGTTGGCACTCATTCACAGAGCATTTCAAAAATAATATATTAATGTTTAATAAATTAACTTGTAGTCAGTATTTTGAAAGGGGGATGTGCAAATAAAAAGAAGAAAATAATTCTAAGAATGATTGATTTGTTTATCAAATTATTAAGACAAAACTAGGATTGTAATCCCATAGAGGAAATAGTAACGGGAGTTCACCAGACCCACTAATTCCAGTGGGCCCCCATTGTTTATCATAAGTTGAAAGACTGCCCGGAAGCCAAGCGGCGCAAAGATAGATCCCCAGCCATCTCTTTTGTACCTCTTACAGCTCGCCCACCTCAGCAAGGCGCATTAGCTGGTGCAGGTAGTGGACAACACCAGGATGGGAGAGCTCACTAGGAATAGTCACAGGTATGTCATAATCCTTTCAGGTTGATCCTCATATGTTGTTAGACTTAGGATTCAGTGTATAATGTATAATCCCTTTTTGCATCCTAGTATGAGATTTGTCTATAGATGGTATGAAATGCTTTTAGGTATGAAGTCTTTAGTGATAATTGTAGGGGCGAATGGAAATTTAGGAATTAGTGAAGTAGCCCAGCCTTAAGAAGCGATCCAAGAGCCTTTTAATGATTTCCTTAAGCTAAGGGGGAGACAATAAGTTGAAGAGTCAAGTAAAGTCTTGAGTGCTCTAGTAGGGAAGAATCGGGTATTGTAGCTTTGGGATGTCAATCCTTTCTATTGAGATGTTTCCTTTATGTTTTAGTTTATGCTACGTTCTACTCATGCTTAAGTTCAGACTCCTACAATTATAGATAACCACTTCAGATAGTGATCCCAGTCTTACTGCATGAATCCATAAGTATCAACTTCAAGTCATAAAACTCATTATGTGTGTAAACTCATATCTCTCAGTACCCTCAGATATATGAACTCAGTCTTTATAATTTGCCTTACCGGTTCATAAGTTCGTTCCATATCAACTATATTCCTAGCTTAGATTCCTTGAACAATTTGTGCTCACGATTTCCTTATTGTAAGCCCTGCGAATGTTTCCCCATGATGGGATTAATGGTTTCACTGTGTATGTTATGGATAACACCCCTATTCCTACCTTAGATACTCGGTAGGTAGAAGTTCATGAAGCGTAATTATTGACAAAGCCTGGAAGATAGGGGAATTCTTGAGTAGCGTTAGCAATAAGGAGCCTTCGGATAATCATAAGTGATAGGCTTAAATGAAGTGATAGTGTATAGGTAGACTCGGCTCATAACAAACTTGGTGTTCAGAGTAGGGTAACCATAGTATAGTATGATTAGTAACTTCTTGATTAGAGTTCGAACTTGCGTGACTTTCTTGTTAAGGGGGGAATAATGTTCTTAGTGGATAACTCTAGGTTGCCGGAGGTGTGGCTGAGGTAGGCTGGAGCGTAGTTGGGGTATGTCCTTAGACTCATACTTTAGTATAAATAGGAGCCTGAGTGAGAAGTCTAGGAAAGGAATATTAAGCATCAGAGATAGGGAGGTATGTGATAGGGTATCAATCCTCCTCGTACACAGTGACAACATAATTCTATCCGGGTGATTGAACACCAGATGACTAAGTCAGCACAAGGACTATGCTAAATTTTATATATAGAAGTTAGTTTGGTCGCGTGGGGTTCTATTGTCTATCATCTTCGATAGGGGGTAATTAGGTCGCCTGCCAGTTCTGAGGATTGATTTAGGAGGGTCATGGTACTCAACTGAAGCTTAACTCATCTTTCCACCACTGATAGATGGTTAAGAAAAGTGGACCGTTCGGACTCTTGAGGATATATTGAGGGAATGTGTGATTGATTTCAAGGGTAGTCGGGATTTTCACTTTTCTCTCATCGAGTTTTCCTATAACAACAGTTACCACTCCAGCATTTAGATTACTCTATTTGAGGCTCCTTATAGGTGGAGGTGTAGATCTCCTATTGGGTGGTTTGAGGTAAGTTAGGCTACGTTGATAGGGACAAATTCAGTTGATAAGGCCACGGAGAAGGTTCAGCTTGTTAGGGAAAGGCTATAAATAGTTTAGAGTCGTCAAAAATATTATGCGGATGTTAGGCGAAGAGAGCTTGAGTTTGAAGTTTATGATTGGGTGTCTCTAAAGGTAACTCCCATGAAGGGAGTGATGAGGTTTGGAAATAAAGGCAAGCTTAGTCCCCGATATGTTAGACCTTATAATATTCTTAGGCAACTGGGAATGTGGCATATGAGTTGGAGCTACCAATAGAGTTAGCTTGGGTGCATCCAGTTTCCATGTATCTCTTTTGAAGAAGTGCATCAGTGACCCAGCCTTAGTTGTTCTGATGGAAAACATAGGTGTTAAGGATAGCCTTACCTACGAGGATTCTCCGGTTGAGATCCTTGATCGTCAAGTTTGAAAGTTGAGAAATAAGGAAGTACCTTTAGTGAGGGTGTTATGGAGAAATCAGCTTGTTGAGGGAGCAACATAAGAAGCCGAAGCAGATATGATGGCTAGATAACCCGCATCTTTTCCCTTCCTACTCTGTTCTAGCATGAGGTATTAGTTGCCTCATTAATACTCTATTCCATTTCATGTCTCTAAGTTCCTTTCATGTAATTGCATGTATGTATGTTTCATAAATTCAGTTCAATCATGTATTTCAGTCCGAAGTTAGTCACTACGTCAGTTTTCAACTTTAGTTGTCTAGTTTTCGGATTGCATTTCCTTATCTAGCCATTCAGTATGATTAATTTACATTCGAGGATGAATGTTCCCAAGGGGGAGATAATGTAACACCAAAAAAGTCCCTAAGATCATACCTGAGAGTTGAATCGGAGAAAGTAAGAAAATCTGCACTAGGTTACAAGACGGGTCGTCATTTGGGGAAATGCTATTTTCAGACAGTCTTGACCGATGGTAGTGATGAGTCATTTGGAAACCCCACGAGTCCTTAAGTAACCCATCATTTGAGCAACAGTGGAGAAAGTGGGTAATTCTAGTTCACTTCACGGATTAAGGAAATGACTGGTCATTTGACCTAACGAGTTTTTAAATGACTCGTCAATTGAGCAGCAGTGGAGAAAGTAGGGATTTCTAGTGTACTTCACATATTAAGGAAACACCTCATCATTTGACATAATGAGTCATTAAATGATTCGTCACTTTTGGCAGTATGAAATTTCCTGTTGAATCATTAAGGGCGTTTCATAATGTCTAAGCTCCTAAGTCCTAAACTACTTCATTTTAAGCTTGGGAAAAAGTGTATTCAGGGGGGATATTCACCGAAAGCTCTCATTCTACCTCTAGCACTCTAATTTGAATATCAAAATCCTTCAAGGCTCTCAAGAACAAGCTAGGGTTCTTCACTCTCATCCTCACCGATTCTCTTTGGGTTTCAAGCTAAGTCAAGAAATGAATTTACTCAGGTGTGTAGGGTTATGAATTAGGGATATTCTTCAACCCTCATGCCTAATTCCATCCTAATTCTTTTATTTTATGTATCTAAGCATGTCAAATTGAATTCCAGGGTTTTAACTAATTTCATAAAATCTTTCAGGCTATCTCTATGGGTTTAATTCCCTCATGTTTCAATTGATGATTTATTGCTCTTATATTCGAAATACTAAATAAACTAACGAAAGAAAGATGGAACCAGATACATTCTTAAAAGAAAGTTCTTTAGCTTTTATTAAAATTTAATACTACCCAATATACTTACTAATTCACGATTTAAAGTTTATGAAGATTATGCCCTATAATGCATGATTTATAAATTTTAGGCTTATGAGCCCATGATTTCAAGTATGATAAACTATCAAACTATACATAAATACTTATGAATTCCTAAACTTACAATTCCATAATTTTAAAGTTATGAAGTTTTATTTAAGAATGTATTATTTTCATGAAATTCAATTTCAAGTATCATAGCTAACTCTATGGCATCTTTTCATTAATATTTCACACATGTTAATTATGATTATGATTTCATGTTTTGGCTAGCCCATGAAAGTTCAAGTATATTTTCATGATAATATTTGTAAGCCATATGAATTTTTTTTAAGAGTAGTGTCTAGCACCGAGTAGGCTATGGGTTCGGGCGAACCCCAAGTCTCAGAAACTACATGCCACCATAG
>JACEIK010001741.1:71433-126694 GCA_018107945.1 Datura stramonium | reverse complement strand
GATCAGTTTATGAGTTCACACGTATGATTTCAATTATGGTACATTAGATGACTTTCTATTTCTAAACCTTGTGTCATTATATTTAGCTTATGATGAATATTTCATGATTATGATTACTTAAAGAATATGATGTTTAGTATGTTGTTCTTACTCTCATGTTTTTTGTTGAATTATGTTTATGTTTTCAAACTATTGTTTTACTAGCATGTTTTACTTATCTCACATACTCAGTACATTCAACGTACTAACCACATACTCTATGCTATACCATTTTATTATATAGGTTCGGGTGATCCACTCCAATCTAGAGGTTGGACCGCTCCCGCTCAGTCCATATCCACCTAGGCCTTGGTGAGCCCTTATTTTCTGAGGACTGTTAGCGGTTTATGTTTTGCGTGTTACTTTAGTTTTTAGACTATAGAGGCAAGTTGGGGGTGTTATCCCATCAGCTCATCTGATGTTTTAAAGGCTTTTCAGAAATTATGTAGGTTATTCATCTTGTGGAGTGTTGATTTCATTTATTGTATTTGTTGTATTTCAGACTTTCACTTATTTATGTTGCCTTTAATTTCTGCCTTACTTATACTTTTGAATTTCCATGCATGTGTCATTGGTTAGTTTGGAGCCATTCGTGGTTCTAGGTCTCGTGTTGCTATTCGGGGCGTAGACTCGGGTCATGAAAATCTAGCACAATACTCAAGGCATCACAATAATACACATAGCCTTCTGTAACTTCAGGAAAAGTTAAGACGGGTGCTAATGTAAGCTTATCCTTCAACTATTGCAAGCTCCGCTCTCAACCCTCTGTCCACTAACCTTAAGTGCCTTATAAGTTAACTTTGTCAGTGGCCCCGAGATGGAAGAGAATCCCTCTATAAGTCTACTGTAGTAGCCTGCTAAACCCAAAAAGCAATGAACTTCCATAGGATTCAAGGGACTCGACAATCCTTCACAACTTCTACAGTTAGAGAATTTCGCATACAACATGTGATTCTGGAGAGGATTCACTACTGCACACAAAGGGCCTTCATGTTCCACCTCAGACCATGAATATATTTAGATATCATCAATAAAGAATATTAGAAACCCATTCAAGAATATTTTTAACACCCGATTCATCAAGTCCATGAAGGCTGCTGGGCATTGGTAAGCCCAAATGCCATTATTAGAAACTCAAAGTAGTCATACCTTTTTCTAATGGCTGTTTTGAACCTCTCTAACCCCTAGCTGGTGATATCCTAATATCCAGTAAATTTTTTAGAAGTTTCTAGCACCCTGTAGTTGATTAAACAAATCATATATTCTGGGAAGAAGATACTTATTCTTGATTGTGACTTTATTCAACTGCTCGTAGTCAATACACATCCTTTAGGACATGTCCCTCTTTCTCAGAAATAGCACTGTGCACCCCATAATTATGTACTCATCCTAACAGAGCCCTTCTCGAGTAGGTCTTTCAATTGATCCTTCAACTCCCTAAGCTCCACATGATCCATTCTATAAAGAGGGATAGAGATAAGATGAGTACTTGGGAGTAAATGAAAAGCAAAATGATCTCCCTTTTCATAGGTACTCTCGGAGTTCATTCAGAAAGATTTCTAGAAATTCACTAACCACAAGAATGGATTGAAGAGCAGAGGCTCACTTCCTATATTCTTGAATCATACTAGGTGATAGATATTATATTTGAAAATCATCTTCTTGGCCTTAAAGTATAAAATAAACCAACCTTTCGATAGGGGTGCAATTCCCTTCCACTCTAGGACTACCTCATCAAAAAAGTGAAATCTAATAACTTTTTCCTGGTAATCCACTTTAGCATAACATGCAGCCAACCAATCCATACCCGTTATTGCATCAAAGTCTAAAATACTGATAACGCCAAAAGTACACCTTAAAAGAAGTATAAATTGTTCGTTTATCAAGTAAAAAACCCAATAAGGGTTTTGGCGTCGATCCCATGAGAAATATGGTTAGATTCTCAATTAATGCTATTATTTTCACTTTTAGTGCATTTATTTCCTTAGTGGGGTCTTAAATAGAAGAAGTAATAGCATTGTGAAAATGTGTTGTTATCAAAGGTATGCAATTGACTAGGGAAGTGTTTCCAATGACTTTCCATTCCACTGGAACTTAGGTGCTTCCTAAGTCAGCTTCATCATTAGTGCTAACAGGAAGAGAATCATTTCACAAACTTTCTGTAATACCGAGTTAACCCAAAAAGCGACAAACTTCTATTGGAGTCGTTGGTCTGGGCCAAATCTTTACAATCTCTATATTTTGCAAGTCAACCTAAATACATGTATCTGACACAATATGATCCAAGAAAGCTACAGAGATGTAACTAGAATTCACTTTTAGCGAACTTTGCATATAAATTGTGATCTTTGAGAATCTGGAGTACTGAACTTGGGAAATATCCATGTCTCCTCGCAATATGGATGTAATACAGGCTCCATATATTCTAGTGCAAGCCCTACTGTGAACCTATGTACCCTGGAGGGCATGGTATCAACNAGCAATAACATATTTTGGTTCAGGCATTTGCTCATATAATGTGCAAGCCCTACTGTGAACCTATGTACCCTGGAGGGCATGGTATCAACTAGTTTTGGTGCATATCTAGCCAAGGAGTCAAGCCTCAATGTGTACTCTCTGACGCTCACCCTGCCCTACTTCAAGTGTAAGAACTGCTCTATCTTGCTCTATCGAATCTCTCGAAGAAAATTGTGGTCTATGAAGGCCTAAGAGAAACTGGGCCAAGTAGGTAAAGGTGCATCCCTATAACTAGATCTTTCTCAACTCTCGTACCACAGGACTGCTATATCCTGAAATCGAAACTCTACTCGCTTAACTGACTCTATCGATGAAGCATATATGAACCTGAATATCCTTTGCAATTGGTCTATGAGGTTCTAGAGGTCTTCTCCATATTCTATCCCCGTGAACTGTAGAGGAGTAAAATCAAGAAACTCACAAGCCCTCAAACTTTTGGGACCCTCATTAGGCTCGACAACAACTGATTCTACTGGTTGGTGCTGAGTTGCCGTCAATTGAGTCAACATACATACTGCATTCCTGACATCCTGATCTGAGGATGTAAGAGGAACTGGAAGTGGTGTCGGCATATCTGTTGCCCTATGAGGTTCTTGGTGCCCTAAAGAATGCTTGGGAGATCGAGAATATGTCTCCCTTTCTCCCTCAATTTGGGTTTTCCCCAACTATGGCACCCTGCTGGTACCCTCTCCTGCTACTGTATCTAGATCATCGTTGGCTGTAATCTATCGTATATCAGAAATCACTATAGACAGACGTCAACATAATCTTAGGGAGTCTACCCTATATAACCTAGCTCTATAGCAAGACCTTTAGTAGAAGGAGGGGTAACCATACTATCATGCCTCATAGCTTCATGCTTATAAAAAGTGGTGCCCAAAACATTCATAAACAATACTTTACTAAACACAGTTTGCAGACTCCCTAGGATACAACATTGCTCCAATTGAAAGTTTATCACGCCATACCTTAGGGGGAATAATTGGAACCTAATGCCACACTGGACCCTTAGCAGACCTGGTTGGACACATATACTTCTAGTGCAAGCCAAAAACATATATCAAGAAGACAAAAAGCTATATCTTGGCTCAAAGCATAGTCATAGGCTGACAAGGCCACTACATAAACACCTGCACTAAATCAGCAAACTCAATTGTTGCAATAATGTTACCCTATGCAAGCCAACAAGAACACCATGCTATCTAAATCATAAAAAAAGGAAGCAGGCATACAATACATGTATACAAGCTGTTAAGGCTGCTAATAGATAGTACAACTAGGACCCATACGGCCAACAACACGGGTCGAACCCACTGTAGTCTGCAAGCCTCTAGGAGTAAAATACTAGTCAGGACAAGGCCCCGCCCTACCTAAAACTATACAACAATAGGAAGAGAAACCCCTAATGTCTGGTAACCCCGGAAAAAAGGAGTCGGCCAATCTGCTGGATCTAAACAGCTACTAAGAAGGTCTCGAAACTTGTCTGTCTAAACAAGTAGGCAAGTATACAGAGCCCTATGCATTGGAATAAGTACAATATGTATCGAATATGTAATACAGTAATAATAACTAAATAAAAGTTGATAAGGAACTTAAAGTAATCAAAAGTAACGAACACAAGTTAACCTGAATAATCTTATTACATGAACTATAGCTAGAAGACAAATATACAAACAAGAACCTAGCCCACATAATCCTGGATGGTACAAACAACATGAAGTTACTTACCTGGGGCCCCATAAGCCTCGGCAAGTGCAAGAAATTCACACTCTCTTATCTATATCACTATAGTCCTGTAGGCAAACTATAACTAAGGTATGTTTGACCTCTGACAGTGTAACCGAGCCTTCTAGGCTCCTTAGAGTCATTTGGGCTTCTGTAGCTATATCTGAGCCGTTAGGGATCCTATGACTGTATCTTAGCAATCTGGGCTCCTGTAATTGTATATGAGCCACTTGAGCTCCTTTGACTGTATCTGAGCAATCTAGGCTCCTATAATTGTATTTGAGCCACCTGGGCTCCTATAACTATATATGAGCCATCTGGGCTCCTGTAACTATAGTTGAGCTGTCTAGGCTCCTATAACTGTAGTCGAGCCGTCTAAGATCCTAAGGGAATTCGGTAAGGAAACTAGACTTCAAATGGCTTTGGGGGCCTCAATATAGTCTTCACGACTTAATATTGCCCTGTGAGCACAATATAGCCCTGTAGGTACTTCATATATAACATCTGACAGTACTAAATTATATACTACACATTGCTTAGTAAGCGTACATAGCCCCTTAGGCCTACCACAACTGTCACTCCCCAAACCCGGGGAGGCGTGACTGACAACTAGTGCCACCCCTTATATGAGCATACCAGACGTCCAAAATATAAAAAAGGCCAAAACCAATGAGGTTCAACAACTATAAAATCAGAATAAGATGATAGACTATAGCGGAAGCTGACTCACCTGACCAACCAATAAAAATAAAAACCATATGCCGTCAAGGACACAAAAAGGAAAACAACTATACAACATGGCCCACCTGGCCTATAACAACATACTAAAACCATAGTAATGTCTACGAGCCTTTATGAATACATTAGTAATCAAATGATCGGGACAGGGCCCCGAACTACCCTTAACTAAAACATCTGGCGACCCCAAAAGACATGGAGCGCACCAACTCAGCTAGAACTCCAATCAGCACCAAAGAACTAGATCTAAAATCCCACCATCACCTGCAGACATGAATGCATCACCCCGACTAGGGCGCCAGTACAATAGTGTACCGAGCGTGAAAGGCAGAAACAATTATAAGACATAGAATAAGATCAACAGACATACCAGATATTACAGAAGGACACTAAACATAAGTAAACACATAAAATCTACCTTGCCCCAATAAGCTAGGAAAGTAAAAATAAACATACAAAAAAACCTACCTGGCCCTATAAGCCTGGCAAGTCTAAAAGTAAATAATAACACAGCGACACCTAGCAAACATAGCTCACCTGCCATCGCCTCTACACCTCTCTAAGGCCTCCAGCTAACACTAGCCAACATCTAGCATCCACTGCTATCAGATAACATATAACACAAGCAGCAAGTACAATATAATGCCAAGCATATCAATAGTAAACACCAGTTAGTGAACATCATCAATCAAGCACTGCAGACTCTCTCTCGGCTATGCACAGTTAGCGGAGCTCAATCCATCTGGGAGAACCAAATCATGCTCTCAGGAAAGCTCAGACATGTCGGACCACTCTCGAATCATGTCTTAACTCGACACTACGGAAGACATCATTCTCAACCATGTAGGTCATTTTACTCTTTGGGCTCAACCCCTCAGCCGGAAACACTCTCGTGCGTCGGGTATCGACAAGCCACAAGGCCTCAAACATAACACACACACAATCACAAAAAATAATAATACATGCTCAAATAGCCCACAATCAACTCTCCAACCCCACAACCCAACTATTACAACACAATATTATTCTTTCACGTTTAGCCGTCCACAGATGAGCCACTAATCAAGCTAAGAACCACCATCCTTACCAGTCTATCCTAAAGATTTACAAACATCCCACATGCCACTCTACTTACCACTAACATCAAGGGATACGGCCATATCAGCCCAAGTCATGTGCCCTCAACGCGGTCAACACGATCACCAATTCAATTATAACAAAGGATTGTTGCAGCCATTGACCTTAACCACTCTAATCCATCATTCACTTGAAAATATAATCACCTAATATTATTCACTCAAACAGCCCATAACTTTCTACAGGAACCACACTCCTCACATACGACCTCTCGACACGAGCCTAATAATTTTCCATGTCTAAAATTCTCTGCACTCAAGCCCGAGCCACCGAACAAACCAGCACCTTAAACACACCACTATCACCATATAAATAGCAGAACAAGAGTTCAATGATAGAAAAACACAAGACATCACAAACAGCCAACACACACGTCAACACGCACGACAACGGCTATGGAATTCATGCCGACAAAGGGAGGAACAAGCCTAACATACCTTAGCTTCAAGCCTAGCCGAACTTGAGGCTTCAACACCATGAACCTACTTCCTAAAGGCAGTCCAAAATTCTTCCAAAACGCAGCAACCACAACTCTACAACAAGACAAGACAAATGAAGCTTACCCAATAAGATTAATAGGAATTCGATGGTAGAAACTCCGAGACAATAAACTACCGGAATTTAAACACCTATAAACAACCTTAAAAACTAAGTAGAACAAAATAAATAAGGCTTACCAACATCTTCACCGCGAAGCAGCCACCAACAACCGAGAAAAAACACCAAACCACGGACTACACGTGATTCCCGACTTCCTGACAACAAAATCATGTTGAGCCATGGCTTCTAGCATCAAAACCCAAAGAAAACCATGTAGAGAATTTGGATGACTTCAAACCGACCAAAGGGGCTAAAATAGCCTTCTACCGCCTTAGACCCTTGTGACGTTCCTACTTGCGCAGTCTTGCAAAAACGTGAATATCTCTCTACTCCAAAGTCAGATTGACGAACGGTTTAATGATTTGGAAACTAGACTCGTAGATCTTTAATTTGATAGGTCGAAAACCACATAAATCTTTATATAATGGTAGAAAATATTCGAGACATTTGACCTAAATTTCAAAGAATCTCAAGAAGGAAATTTTGCGATCACTTTTTTTGAATTTTGTTCTACAACTTGATCGACGTCCAACCTTAAATATGACCATAGATTTATTCAAATAACTCATAATACTTCCTTATTAGCCTATTTAGTACTCTTATTCCAACCTCAAAAGCACGATTTTTATCGCTCAAATTATCCGGGGTGTTACAACAACTATTACTTGCCCCTATAGCATCCTGAATAGCATCCAAAAGGCATATTCTATGTGTCCACAGCAAGCCAAATAGTCATGAAAGCAATTAAAATCAGATACCTTAGAAGGAGGAGGGTGAGGTTCGGGGTGACCTGAGCAATAAGTGCACAACAATCGCATAGGCGACCAACTATATTGTTCCCTTGCCTAGAATGACTACATGGCTGCTAATAACTGAATATGATTCTAAGCAGTCTGCTACAATATACTTACAGGAAGCCACAACAATTATTAACCCAAAGGTAAAACTGTAATACAAAGGTTCTAGTTCCATAGGCGTCAGTCTGGTCTGTCCAGATAGCATATAGCTCATTTGAGCAATTTGTATCCTTGTAGGCAGGTATACTTTAATTTAGCCATACAAGGCAACATGTATGTGTTCATTGATATAAATATCCAGAGGCATTATCCCCACGTATAACAACTGATAAGATCCCTTCTTAGATATCACATAGTTTATCAGACTTCCAACAACTTGGTTGGTTTCCTGAGCGACCTATACGCCATGCTATAAGTCAATTGAAACTATACGGTCACTAATACTAGGTCGATCACCTAGCAGGCTATCACTCAATTCATTAGGAAAACCTGGTGCCACTAACTCATAGGTAAGACTGTATTGCTAAGATTCAAGCCTTGTAGGTGTCAAGTTACGCTAACGGCCTGTAGGCGAGTTTTACTATCTATATAGGCGTCAAACAGAAAGTTATATCACCAAGATGCGTCCTATGATGCCCAACCTAACAAAGTATGCTCAACAGCTAATTACAAGTCTCTAAGCCCTTGGTTCAACAGCAAGACGTCATTAATCCCTCTAGATGATAGATAAGTGAACATGGAAATCTCTATGTCGCTTCTAGCGATAGTCAAACTAAACGTACTATTTTTCGACAAGGGATACTATGTTACAACCTCAATTCATCTCGTAGCAGCTAACCAAAACACGCATAATCATAAGATACTAAAAAGGTACAAGTCTTATCAACTATACAACAAGAATATTTGCCGAAAGTTATTAGCCTTAACATAGCTCAATAGCCGAATTCTGCTCAATTAATCCTACTTCGATCAAAAACTCATAATTCCTTTGTGTTCTAGATTTATGCCAAGGCAACAAAGCTATTCTAATTTAAGGACTAGGCCAACAACCATATTCCACGGAACACAACGACAATAAGTAAACATGAATTCAACTTAGGAAAATCTTATGAATTCATATAGATTAGAAGAGTAGAAATACTTACTTACCACTTGTAGACATGTTAGACTTAAATAGGAATGATTTCTACGGCTTCTACTCCATAGAGCTCTGACAATTTGAGCTGAATTCAAAGATTCAACTCTATAGAAATGTTCTTCCTTGGCCTGGGAATCATTACCTAAGATGAAGTGGCGATTACACAAAGTTTGATAGCTCAATTTATGTTCAAATTGCCGAAAATCCATGGGGATATATAACCTAGGTTGAGAGAACTTTTGGGGAAATTTTTTAAATGAAAATACAACTCATAACTTATATATATAGGGAGGCGGTGGTAGGGTACGCGGCGTGCCTCTCCTCACGGCGTAGTACGGGCGCGATGTACCAGCCCTTGCACCAATTCACCTGCACGTCGCGCAGTTCCATGCGCCGGGCTGCCTGCACATCACATTGCCCTGTGTGCACACGCGCAACTCACCAGCGGACCTGCTGTCGCTTGACATCCGAGGCCAATTCTTGTTGGGAAACTTTAGTTCCTTACTATTTCACTTCTCGGCAAGATAAGAACAAAAATTTAGCCCGAGAAATATATATTCTCACTAAGCCCGTTGGTACTCATTCACGGGGCATTTCAGAAATAATATATTAACGTTGAATAAATTAACTTGTAATAAGTATTTTGAAAGGGGGATTTGTAAATAAAAAGAAGAAAATAATTCTAAGAATGATTGATTTGTTTATCAAATTATTAAGACAGAACTAGGATTGTGTTTCTATAGAGGAAATGGTAATGAGAGCCCGCCAGCCCCACCAACTTCAGTGGGCCCCCTTAGTGAGCGAGTGGCAGATGTGGAGCTCAAGGCTGCCTTTAGAGTGTTAATACAGGCCATGACCACTCAGCTTTACCAGTAGGAAGTCGCACCTATAAACTTTATCAGAGATACCATAGTCACTAGCATTCGAGACTTCACCAAGAAGAGTCTTCTTGAAATTCAGAGTTTGAAGGTAGGCAGAGGATTTAAGGGAAGAGCAAGGGAGAACATGAGGGAAAGAATTGGAAATTTTGAGTTTTCCCAGCAAGGGTCAAGTGGTGGGAATCACCCACAGCTCCAATAGAGAGTATTGGCTCCAGCTTCTTCGTCAATTTGTGTCCCACTTCCTGGAGCCGAAGGGGAGCAAAAGGGTAGGAAGTTTTACCCTAATATTGGGGAGAGTAGATCCAGGGTAAGGGAGATTACATATCCGACATGCAATAGATGTGGGAAGAACCACATAGGAAAGTGCTTGAGTGGTTCAGATGCTTGTTTCTGGTGTGGCAAGCCAGGTCATAAGTTGTGAGATTGCTCGGCAGCCAAGAGGCACAAAGATAGAGCCCCAGCCATCTCTTTCGTACCTCTAACAGCTCGCCCATCTCAGCAAGGCGCATTAGCTGGTGCAGGTAGTGGACAACACCAGCATCGGGAGAGCTCGCTAGGAATAGTCACAGGTATGTCATAAGCCTTTCAGGTTGATCTTCACATGTTGTTAGACTTAGGATTCAATGTATTAGCTATAAGCCCTTTTTTCATCCTAGTATGATATTTGTCCATAGATGGTATGAAATGCTTTTAGGTATGAAGCCTTCAGTGATAATTGTAGGGGCAAATAGAAATTCAGGAATTAGTGAAGTAGCCCAGCCTTAAGAAGCAATCCAAGAGCCTTAGAATGATGTCCTTAAGCTAAGGGGGAGATAATAACTTGAAGAGTCAAGTAAGGTCTTGAGTGCTCTAGTAGGGAAGAATTGGGTATAGTAGCTTTGGGATGTCAATCCTTCCTATTGAGATGTTTCCTTTATGTTTTAGTTTATGCTACGTTCTACTCATGCTTATGTTGAGAATCCTACAATTATAGATAACCGCTTCGTACAGTGATCCCATTCTTACTGCATGAATCCATAAGTCGCAGCTTCATGTCGTAAAACTCATTATGTATGTAAACTCATATCTCTCAGTACGCTCAAATATATGAACTCAGTCCTTAGAATTTTCTCTAGTGGCACATAAGGTCGTGCTATATCAGCTATATTCCTAGCTTAGATTCCTTTAACAATTTGTGTTCACGATTTACTTATTATAAGCCCTGCGAATGTTTCAATGTGATTGGAATAGTGGTTTCAATGTGTAAGTTACGGATAACACCCCTATTCCTGCCTTAGATGCTCGGTAGGTAGAAGTTCATGAAGTGAAACTATTGAAAAAGCCTGGAAGATGGAATTCTTGAGTAGAGTTAGCTAAAAGGAGCCTTCAGATAATCATAAGTGATAGGCTTAAATGAAGTGATAGTGTATAGGTAGACTCGGGTCATGCTAAACTTGGTATTCAGAGCCGGGTAACCATAGTATAGTATGACTAGTAACTTCTTGATTAGAGTTCTAACCTATGTGACTTTCATGTTAAAGGGGGGAATAATGTTCTTAGTGGAGAACTTTAGGTTGCCGGAGGTGTGGCTGAGGTAGGCTGGAGCGTAGTTGGGGTATGTCGTTGGACTAAAACTTTAGTATAAATAGGAGCCCGAGTGAGGAGTGTAGGCTAGGAAGATTAAGCATCAGAGATAGGGAGGTATGTGATAGGGTATCAATCCTCCTCGTACACGACGACAACATAATTCTATCCGGGTGATTGAATACCGGATGACTAAGGGTTTTGTTCTCTATCATCTTCGATAAGGGTTAATTAGGTCACCTGTCAGTTTTGAGGATCGATTCAGAAGGGTCATGGTACTCAACTTAAGCTTAGCTCATCTTTCCACCACTAATTGACAGGACGAGCGGACCATTCGAACTCTTGAGGATATATTGAGGGCATGTGTGATTGATTTCAAGGGTAGTTGGGATGTTCACTTTTCTCTCATCGAGGGCATGTCTGTTTGAGGCTCTTTATAGGTGGAGGTGTAGATCTCCTATTGGGTGGTTTGAGGTAAGTTAGGCTATGTTGATAGGGCCAAATTCAGTTCATGAGGCCACGGAGAAGGTTCATCTTGTTAGGGAAAGGCTGTAAATAGTTTAGAGTCATTAGAAATCTTATGCGGATGTTAGGTGGAGAGAGCTTGAGTTTGAAGTTTATGATTACGTGTCTCTAAAGGTAACTCCCATGAATGGAGTGATGAGGTTTGGAAATAAAGGTAATCTTAGTCCCTGATATGTTGGCCCTTATAAGATTCTGAGGCGACTATGAAGGTGGCATATGAGTTGGAGCTACCAATAGAGTTAGCTTGGGTGCATCCATTTTCCATGTATCTCTTTTGAAGAAGTGCATCAGTGACCCAACCTTAGTTGTTATGATGGAAAACATAGGTGATAAGGATAGCCTTACCTATGAGGATGTTCCGGTTGAGATCCTTGATTGTCAGGTTTGAAAGTTGAGAAATAAGGAAGTAGCTTCAGTGAAGGTGTTATGGAGAAATCAACTTGTTGAGGGAGAAACCTAGGAAGCCGAAGCAGATATGATGGCTAGATACCCTCATCTTTTCCCTTCCTACTCAGTTCTAGCATGAGGTATTAGTTTCCACCTTAATACACTATTCCATTTCATGCTTCTAAGTTCCTTTTATGTCATTTCATGCATGCATGTTGTATTTCAGTCTGGAGTTAGTCACTCTGTTAGCTTTCAACTATAATTGTCCAGTTTTAGGATTGCAGTTCCTTTCCTAGCCATTCAGTATGCTTAATTTACATTCAAGGATGAATGTTGCTAAGGGGGAGATAATGTAACACCCTAAAAGTCCCTAAGATCATACCGAAGAGTTGAAACGGAGAAACTAAGAAAATCTGCACTAGGTTACAGAACGGGTCATTATGTGAGTCGTCGTTTGGGGAAATGCTATTTTCAGACAGTCATGACCGATGGTAGGGATGAGTTGTTTGGAAACCCCATGAGTCCTTAAGTGACCCATCATTTGAGTAGCAGTAGAGAAAGTCGAAAATTCTGGTGTACTTCACGGATTAAGGAAACGGCTGGTCATTTGACATAACGAGTTCTTAAATGACTCATCAATTGAGCAGCAGTGGAGAAAGTAGGTAATTGTAGTGTACTTCACGGATTAAGGAAACAACTCATCATTTGACCTAACGAGTCGTTAAATGATTCACCATTTTCGGTAGTATGCAATTTCCTGTCGAATCATTAAACGTGTTTCATAATTTCTACGCTCCTAAGTCCTAAACTACTTCATTTTAAGCTTGTGATATTCACCTTAAAACTCTCATTCTACTTCTAGCACTCTAATTTGAAGATCAAAATCCTCAAAGCTCTCAAGAACAAGCTAGGGTTCTTCACTCTCATCCTCACCAATTCCCTTTGGGTTTCAAGCTAAGTCAAGAAATCAATTTATCCAGGCATGTAGGGTTATGAATTGAGTAAATTCTTCCACCCTCATGCCTAATTCCATCCTAATTCTTTTATTTTATTTATCTAAGCATGTCAAATTGAATTCCAGGGTTTTACCCAATTTCATAAAATCTTCCATGTTATCTCTATGGGTTTAATTCCCTCTTGTTTCAATTGATTTGACTGTCAATTTACTTACTAATTCATGATTTCAAGTTTATGAAGATTATGCCCTATTATGCGTGATTTACAAATTTCAGGCTTATGAGCCCATGATTTCAAGTATGATAAACTATCAAATTATGCATGAATACTTATGAATTCCTAAACTTACAATTCCATGATTTCAAAGTTATGAAGTTTTATTTAAGAATGTATTATTTTAATGAAGTTCAATTTCAAGTATCATAGCTAACTCTATGGCATCTTTTCATTAATATTTCACACATGTTAATTATGATTATCATTTCATGTTTTCGCTAGCCCATGCAAGTTCAAGTATATTTTCATGATAATATTTGTAAGCCATATTCATGTTCTCTAGAGTAGTGTCTAGCACCGAGTAGGCTAGGGGTTCACAAAAAACCCAAGTCTCAGAAACTACATGCCACCATAGGTATATATTCATATTTAAACTGTACAAGGATTTGCAGGTGATATCGCGCCTAAATTATTCTTTGGCCTAGAAGGCTTGAAACGACTCAACCCACTTGAGAAAGATAGTTGGGGCATCATGTAAGCTCTCTCATGATGGTGTCAGTTATGAAGAGCCTCCCACTGTTCCTCATGTCTTTAGTTACATATGTTATTATATTTTATAGTATATTGGACCCATTGATCAGTTTATGAGTTCACACATATGATTTCAATTAAGGTACATTACATGATTTTCTATTTCTAAACCTTGTGTCATTATATTTAGCTTATGATGAATATTTCATGATTATGATTACTTCAAGAATATGATGTTTAGTATGTCGTCCTTACTCTTGTGTTTTTTGTTAAATTATGTTTATGTTTTCAAACTATTGTTTTACTAACATGTTTTACTTATCTCACATACTCAGTACATTAAAAGTACTAACCACATACTCTATGCTATATAATTTTATGATATAGGTTCTGGTGATCCACTCCAGTCTAGAGGTTGGACCGCTCCCGCTCAGTCCAGATCCACCTTGGCCTTGGTGAGCCCTTATTTTCTGAGGATTGTTAGCAGTTTATATTTTGCGTGTTACTTTAGTTTTTAGACTATAGCGAGAAAGTTAGGGGTGTTGTCCCATCAACTCATCCGATGTTTTAGAGGATTTTCAGACATTATGTAGGTTATTCATCTTGTGCAGTGTTGACTTCATTTATGGTCTTTGTTATATTTCATACTTTCTCTTATTCATGTTGCCTTTAATTTTTGCCTTAGTTATACTTTTAAATTTCCATGCATGTGCCATTGGTTTTTTTGGATCCATTCGTGGTTCTAGGTCTCGTGTTGAGGTTCTGGGCGTATACTTGGGTCGTGAAAATCTAGCCCAATACTCAAGGCATTACAATAATACACAAAGCCTTTTGTAACTTCAGGAAGAGTTATGATAGGTGCTAATGTAAGCTTATCCTTCAACTATTGCATGCTCCACTCGCAACCCTCTGTCCACTAAAACTTAAGTACCTTATAAGTTGACTTTGTCAGTGGCCTTGAGATGGAAGAGAACCCCTCTATAAATCTACTGTAGTAACCTGCTAAACCCAAAAAGAAATGAATTTCTATAGGATTCAAGGGACTCGACAATCCTTCACAACTTCTATTTTCCAGTTATCCACCCTAATACCCTCTGGTAACAACATGGAAAAGAACAACTACAAATGTTAGCAAAATTTTACAGTTAGAGAATTTCGCATACAACATGTGATTCTGGAGAGGATTCAATACTGCACACAAAGGGCCTTCATGTTCCACATCAGACCACGAATATATTTATATATCATCAATAAAGAAAATTACAAACCCATTCAGGAATATTTTGAACACCTTATTCATCATGTCCAGGAAGGCTTCTGGGCATTGGTAAGACCAAATGCCATTACAAGAAACTCAAAGTGGCCATACCTTGTTCTAATAGTTGTCTTGAACCTGTATAACCCTTAGCTGGTGATATCCTTGCCTCCAGTCAATTTTTTAGAAGTTTCTAGCACCCTGTAGTTGATCAAACAAGTCATTAATTCTGGGAAGAAGATACTTAATCTTGATTGTGACTTTATTCAACTGCCTGTAGTCAATACACATCCTTAAGAACCTATCTATTTTCTCAAAAATAGCAGTAGTGTGCCCCACAATTATGTACTCAGCCTAATAGAGCCCTTCTAGAGTAGGTCTTTCAATTGATCCTTCAACTCTCTAAGCTCCACATGATCCATTCTATAAAGAGAGTTATAGATAAGCTGAGTACTTGGGAGTAAATGAAAAGCAAAATGATCTCCCTTTTCATAGGTACTCTCAGAGTTCATTTAGAAAGACTGCTAGATATTCATTAACCACAAGAACCGATTGAAGAGCAGTAGAATCACTTACTATATTCTTGAATCATACTAGGTGATAGATATAACATTTGAAAATCATCTTCTTGGCCTTAAAAAATAAAAAATAAAAGAACTTTTCGATAGGGGTGCATTTCCCTCTAACTCCAGGACTAGCTCATCCAAAAAGTGAAATCTAATAACTTTTTCCCGATAATCCACTTTAGCATAACATGCAGCCAACCAATCCACACCAGTTATAGCATCAAAGTCTGAAATATTGATAACGCCAAAAGTACACCTTAAAAGAAGTATAAAGTGGTCATTTATCAAGTAAAAAACCCAAACAGGGTTTTGGCGTCGATCCCATTAGGAATATGGTTAGATTCTCAATTAATGCTATTATTTTCACTTTTAATGCAGTTATTTCCTTAGGGGGGTATTAAACAGAAGAAGTAATAGCGTTGTGAAAATGTGTTGTTATCAAAGGTATGCAATTCACTAGGAAAGTTTTTCCGATGACTTCATAACTATGTAGGGTTATTATACTTGTGATCTATTTCAATACTTAGTTTGTAGAATTTATAAGTTACATTTATCTAAATGGTTGATTGGCCCTATTAGATGACTCCCCTTATTCGTTGAGTTAGGTCACGTGAGTGTTTCCAATTGACCCTTATCAATGGTCCCAAATTAACTTTTTTGTGACCATGGATCAACTTATTAATTGAATGTTGATAGTTTCAAGTCTTTGTTATAAATCTATTTTTCTAATCTCTACTTCTCTGGGATCAAGCAAGTAGAGAATTGGGGCTAGTTCTAATGCTGCACACCATTAAAAACCAATTATAATGAAGGAAAAGACAATACATGCATTTGTATCAGTTTAGAATCACTTTGTTTTGAACCCTACTTTGTTATTCCACCATGGTTCCCAATCCTAGTTGTGGGAATAGCTATTTATAATTGTAAGAATGAAATAAGAAACAATAATTAAGAACCTACAATCTTGACTTAATTAAACCCCAAGAATCAATTGCAAATTTTATTTTTAAAGTCAAGAACACAAAGATGAAAAAGTATGCTTTACGTATATATCATGTTGCAACAAGGGTCTCCAATACTTGTTAGGAAACTCAAAGTCTACCATAATATTGAAATAAAAATACAATGAAAGTGTTTATACAATCACTAAAGACCTTTTCTAAATTAATAGGGAATGCAACATCGTAATGACCAAGAAATCATGGTAAAATACCACGACTCCTCTCCTATAGTTGTAACATGGAAGTTCATCTTCTGATTTCTTCAGGTATAGTTTCTCAGTCTGACTCGTGGTAAGACACCACGAGTTGCGCCTTATATTTGTGGTTTGAACTCCTAAAATTCTCATCCTATGATCATCATACTATGAGCCATCACTACGAGTCATACTATGATGGTACTACCCATGATATCTTATTGTGCCTTGAGGATGTCAACATGATAGCTTTCTATTTCTAGCAGTGAGTCGTTAGTACAAGTCGTACTATATTGCTACGACTTGTGATATTTTTTCATACCTTGAAGTTCTGACTATGACACTTCTCTGATCCTTCACCATGGATGCTTAGTACTACTCGTCCCAATGTGGTATGATTCGTACTGAAGCTCGTAAGATCCATGTTCAGCATTTTTTCACTATTTTGACAAATCCAACTCCCGGAGCCTATCTTCCCTGAGAAATTAGCAAAAGAACCTCATATGCACATAAATGTATCTAAGTACTAGAATATTTTCTATTTTAAGTTTTGAAAGTGCTATAAAACCATGACACATCAACACTCTCAATTTAGAAGTTTTGCATGTCCTCAGGCAAACAAAACAACACTACATATATGATGCTTAATCAAAAGAAACCTAGAAGACTTGCAGCCGTCATATTAAACAATTGCACACATGATCCTTACAAGTTATCAACGCTTCTCCTACACAATCAAAACTGAGAATGACACAAATGGATCTAACGATGAAATTAAATAATCATTGGCAATCAAGCAAGCACTAATGCCATTGACACAGACAACTAGCAGCTAATCATGCAACCTATGCACCCTCACAGAAATGATGTCCCATATACTCACATTCATATGTATATCAAACACAGGGACTAACAAAAAAGCACTCACTCTCTCAAAGAAGTTTTTGCAATGTGTGTAAAATACAATAAGCCTGCCCTTATTTTCTGTACTTCGGTTCTTCGGATAGTGTGATTGGGATAACTATAGGAATTTTATTTTCTTGTAATATGGGCTTGGGAAAAATTATTGATGAGGTGAATCAACGCTCCTTGGAACTACACTATTTTGGATACACTCTTTTTATCCTTTTTCTTGTTTCAACTTTCGGGTGTGGTTTTTTAAAAACACTTTTCTCTCTCTTTTTTTCAAGATGTCAACACTTTTATTTTTCTAAAACACACCACACCCATTTCTTTTCAATAACTAGCCTTTTCTTTTCTTACCTTACCAATTTACGCACCCCTGTAGTTGCCACTTTAAACTTTGGCATTTTTCTAGAGTTGAGGTGCAGAATGTCCAAGGAGGGATCAGGGAAAAAGTAGATTCATTATAGAAAATGAAAAGGTAAATAGGCTAATCAAGAAAAGGTTAATTTTTGCATAAAAATTGGGATCAAGGGAGAGTCATTTCATTTGGTAGGACAATTTTGGCTAAAAATGGACTATTCAACAATGGCCTGTGATCCTTTCCTAACCAACTATCGTCCGACCTAAGCAAGACTAACTAGGAAAGTTCTACATAACACACACAAGGCCGAACTAAGTAAATAGCTCTCTCTCTCATGGCACAAGGTTACATTACCAACTACTACTTACCAGGTTCTTGCACAGTTAATCTACGGCTATCATGTTCATATCTCTAATGCCATCAAAAGATCCACATTGGTCATACTTTGCAACAACATACCACACAACTCATATAAAATTTAAGGGGGGTTATTTTTTAAATTCAAACACTTTCGCATGTGCATCTTTTATTCAATTGCTAAGTACACCAAGATTACTTCAAATTAAACTAAACAAAAACAACTCCTAGAAATGCCGGTTCTACTAGACAGCATGCTTGAGGGAATAGAAATACGAAAATAAAATCCCTCTAGCGTAACATGTAATGTCCCCAACGCATCAAGATAAAGCAAGGAGTGGAGAATACCTATGGTGCCCTAGGTGCTCCTGTCAAAATCAACATGCGGGTATTTTGGCACACTCTACCTTTAGAAATTGTGGCGCCAGCGGTGGCTATCCCACTCAATGGTACGATGATGGTGGGGTTACCTTTGCCCTCTCAGTAGTCTCGATCGTCTCCGGAACCTCAGGAATCCTCTAGAGTAACTGTGGCTCCCCCGAAGGGTCCTCGCCACTCACGAGCTGATCGGGTGTACTGGTGCAGTAGTGGAGCTCCCCGCTCCTCTTGCTCTCCCCTGCATCTCTACCATATGTAGATCATGGGCCTGCTGATTCACCACTGCAACCCATCTATGCTCCATTCTGGACCTCTTCCTCATTTTGGAGAGGCCTTCTCTTCTTCTGCCCCACTCGTCCTTCTCTTGCCCTTCTATCCTGTAGCCCACTTATGAGTCCAGAAATCACTGATCTCCTCTTCCTCGTCACACTCCTCATAAAACAGTGGAATGGTTGAGGCAGGAAATATGGCCTATTTTTCGGATGACAACTCAACAACCTCGCTACTTAATATTCCCAACTCATCCCTCATGCTTCGAAAGTTGGGTATATCTTCCAACCATTCATTGAGACAAAAGTCAAACCCATATAGTCTTGTGTGCAGTACCCTAGCAGCCTCCTTAATCTTATCCTGGACCAACAGGTTGACATGATCCATCAATATACTAACTCTCCTCTCTATGAGGGTTAGCAGCTTGGCCATCTTTCGTAAGAAGCTTTGAGAGACCATGATATATCCAGCTGGTGCCTGGCCTGGTAGAGTTAATGCTTGAGTGGATGATGTGTTGGATATGGATGATGTTCTCTAGCCTTAGCAGCTGAATCTCACTGCTTTGCTCCCCTTGATTAGAGGCATCAGCATGCTCACCCCCACTCACTCTTGGTCCGAGGACTTCAGTCTGTCCTCTAACACGACCCACTAGGTTTATCTCATCTCTGATAAGTGCAATATCTGTTGTCAGCAAATCCTCTATGGTCTATGGTCTCCAAATAAGCGTACTACCTAGAAAGCTCATACTTCTAATTAGTATATCAATCTGCTCTATCATCCTAACACCAGATTCCTTACACAAATAGACTACAAGGCTCGAGAATAGGATACTAGTACTTGTTTGTCATGCGTCAGATAATTCTTTTTGCGAGTCCTTAGCTGTCTAGAGGCATATGTAATGAAATTGCCATTCTGCATCAACACACAACCAAGTCCAACTCTAGAGGCATCAAAATACACCACAAATCCATTTGTGCCCTTAGCTAGGGTCAATACTGGGGCTGAAGTGAGTCGAGTCTTTAACTCTTGAAAACTCTTGTCACATGCATCCAATCAGTGAAATTTTACTTTCTTCTGGGTCAACTTAGTCAATGGTGTCACAATGGATGAAAATCCCTCAATGAACCTTTGGTAGTGACTAACTAAATCCAAGAAACTCCTAATGTCCGAAGGGCTAACTGGTCTACGCCAATTCTTCACCACTTCTATCTTTTGAGAGTCCACCTGGACACCCTCACTTGACACCACATGACCCAAAAAATCTATTAAGTTCAACCAAAACTCAAACTTCATGAATTTAGCAAATAGTTGGCGATCCTTGAGAGTTTGTAGCACAGTCCTCAAATGAGTGACATGCTCCTCCTCATTCCTAGAGTATATGAGGATGTCATCTATTAACACAATTGTGAACATATCCAAATATGGCTTGAAGACCCTATTCATCAAATCAATAAAAGCATTGGGAGCATTTGTTAGTCCAAAAGACATAACTACAAACTCATAGTGATAATACCGAGTCTTGAAGGCTTTCTTGGGATGTCACTCTCCCTAACTCTGAGATGATGATAATCGGATCTGAGGTTTATCTTGGAGAAGCATCTCACACCTTGAAGCTAGTCATACAAGTAATCAATCCGGCCGAGGGGATATTTATTCTTGGTTGTGACCTTGATCAACTGTCGATAGTCAATGCACATATGAAGAGAACAACCCTTCTTTCTAACAAAGAGAACTGGCGCACCCCATGGGGATTTGTTAGGTCTGATGAAACGCTTGTTCAAGAGATATTTCACTGTTCTTTCAACTCCTTTAGCTCTGCTAGAGCCATTCTATATGGAGGAATAGATATGGGATGCATATCGGGAAGAAGGTAAATACCAAAGTCGATCTCTCGCTTGGGAGGAACTCCAGGTAGATCATCTGGGAACACCTCTGGATACTCACATACGACAAGGACAGATTGAAGAGTCAAGGTCTTGGACGTAGAGTCCTTAACCCAAACTAGATTGTAACACAAACTTTAGCAATAATTTTTCTAGCCTTGAGGTAGGAAAAAAGTGACTTACAGGCATCGCTGAACTACCCATCCACCTCTAGGACTGGCTCACCTAAAAATCGAAAAAATCTACTGCACAGATTCTACAATTTACAGAGGCATAACATGCATGCAACCAATTTATGCCAAAGATCACATCAAAGTCGGTCATGGCTAACTCTACCAAATTTGCTGAGGTGACTTTCTGAAGGACTGTGACAGGGCAATTACTATATACCCGTTCAGCTATAACTGATCACCAACTGGAGTAGAGACTGAGAAAGGTTTTGATATAATTTCAGGACTGACTTCGAAACTACTTGCAACATAGGGCATCGCAAAAGATAAAGTATCCCCTGGATCTAACAATTCATAAACATCAAGATGGAATAGTCACAACATACTAGCTACTATAGTTGGGGAATATCTCCCGCTCATGACGGTATACTAGGGCATAAAACCTATTCTGGCACTGAACACCACCTACGCTACTAGATGCATCCTGTCGTGGAAGATGTGCTAGAGTTGCTATGGAACTAGTAGCATGAATGATACCCCTACCATCGCCCTGTATGGCTAAAGGACACTCCCTGTGCATGTGCCTGAGTTTCCCATACCCGAAGCAAATATCTGATCCAACCAAGTACTCTCCTATGTGGTCTTGCCAAATTTCCGCATATGGGAAATGTGTGCTCTGTCGGCAAGTCCTCTATCCCCTCGAGACTAATTCCCTGCTCCTCTGATCGCCCGTAGATCTCGATCAAACACTAATTTATGATGGTGTTGGGGCTGATGACTTCTGGTGGGACTTCTGATAATGTCCACAACCCGACCTCTGCTGGGAGAAGCCAAAACTATCTATCTTGTCCCTCGTGGCCTCTCTCTCCCTATCTCTGACATGTACTGCCTCCATCTGCTGGGCATAAAAAGCCAGTCAGGAGAAGTCGATGTCCTAATTAGCAGAGCGATCCTGAAATCCTTGACCAAATAGTCTGCTACCCCATTCAGAAATCTGATCAGCCAAGCCCTCTGATCATCCACCATATTCGGCGCATACATGGAAAAATGGGTGAACACTAAAGAAAACTCTTGAACTATCATGTTTTTATTTCTCAGGTTCAAAAACTCTGCTGCCCTGATTTCCCTCATCTCTCGAGGAAAGATTCGGTCCAAAATTGCAGTGAGGAACTCATTCCAACCAATAGGCCCTGCTCCGACTCCTTGGCCATCCTTCCACTGCTTGTACCGAATATAAGAAACCCCTTTCAATTGATAAGAGTCCATGTATTCACAATCCTCCTTCGTCACTCCCATAACCTGAGTGATCTTCAAAATCTCCTTAATGAACTCGTGTGGGTCCTCGTCCACCCTCGACACAAGAAACTCAAGGAGATATATCCTGAGGAAGTCCCTGACCCTAGTCGCTGCTGCATTCTCATTCTTGTGAGTGAGAACTATCTCTTACTGGTTTACTTGAGTGGTCATGCATGTGCCAACATTTGGATGGCTGCGCTAAACTCAGCATGGGCAACCTGCTCAGTCACATGATCCTTTGGGGTTGGTGAGGCTTGATGGTGCCCTTCTCCATTTCCATTCTCATGGCCATTCCCGTTTTCATTGTCGTTCCTTCTTCCGTTAACTTGATATGGAGGCATGATTCTACAAACGCGTGTATCATGAGTTAGAAGGATAGAGAGATATTTCATCGCATGATATATATCAAGAAAGAAGGGAAATTTCCTAAAATGCTTAGTAGCCTCTTCTTCTTAAATGTGGAAAACACTCTACGTAACATGGCTTTAAAAACCCTAGGACACACTGAACCTTTTTTCTCTAATACCAAGTTTTTCACGACCCGAACTTAGATATGGATCAGGACATGGGACCTAGGACCATAATGGCCCTAAGTCGACCTATGTCATGAACATGATAACTAACTCAATATAATCAAGGCTGAAAGAAACTAAATTTTTAAATAGCGGAAGTCTAAATATTAAACATTTGAACAACGAAAATACATAACGCTGAATCTGAAACTTAATACATCACTATGTTTGAAAAGCCTCTAACATACTGACGAGCTGATGGGAAAACACCCCAACTAGCTCACTATAATTCTAAAACTAAAAATAACAACAATACAACTAACTGAAGGTCCTCGATAGATGAGGACTCACCAACAACTAATTAAACTGAACTCTGATGACCGGCTAATGGAGAGACTGATCTTGAACGTCTGAGCCTATATCATGAAATGATACAACATAGAGTATGCGGTCAGTACTTAAAATGTACTAAGTATGCAAGGTAAATAAAAAAGGGACTAATAAAAATACATAAGAGTTTAAAAGAATAGGACAGTTCAAAATATGTAATGGTAATCATAACATAAACATGAGGGCTCAAGGTTTTAAGAACTAATCGTAATCTAGTCATAATCATAATCATAACAGAAACCTTGTAAAACATAACTTGAGCCAAAGTATCATAAACATGACAATGCATAAATCATGAGGAACAATGGGAAAACTTCTCTTAACCGTTACCATCATGATTGAGCTTACATGATGCCCCAACGATCTTGCTCAAGTAGGCAGAGCCATCCCAGGTTTGCCAAGACAAGGATGTGCATGATGTGATATCTCTAATAGGGACCCGCCTAGAGTCCATAAATATAAACCTACATTGGCGCATAGTTTTGAGACCACGAGATTTACCTGAATGCCGAGCCTTCTCGGGTCTAGACACTGCTCCTAAAAACATCCACATGAGGTCTCATAAAGTAATTATGAAGTCATACATTAATTTCAACACTAGATTAATCATTACATACTTGATCGTACTTGAAATACATGATTAGCCATGAATTAGGGCCCGTGATTCCACCAAAATCATAAACTCATAAATCATGAAGAACATACATGCTTGAGAAAAATCACTACACTTGAAATTCATAAATTCATGAGGAGTACCTAAGGTAAATCATATCATAAATCATAAATCATAATTTAGGGCTTAGGAGGATAAAAATAATACTAGAGTCACACTTGCCATTTCATGAAACTTGCATGATTGGTCATAAATTGATTAAAATTTGAAATTATGAATTAATAATCAAAATAGGTATAAAATCTGCCCATAGATCTTAAAACATAAAATTTGAATGTTATACCATGGGAGCTCAAAGATCGAACCCGGGAGTTGAAATGGGGAAAATGTAAAGTTGATGTTGCAGACACAAGACGAGTCATGAGACGACTCGTGAGGACAGCCCACGAGTCGTTAGGTGACTCATGAGGTGGCCGGTGAGGATTTCGAGAAGTTCGAATAAACAGCCCCCATGATTGTGGGAACGACTTGTGATCATACCCTACGAGTCGTTAGGTTAGCCGTGGGGTGGGAGAGAAGGAAGAAGAGTAGTGTACTCAACGACGGGTGACCACGAGTCGTGGTCACCCCTGACGAGTAATTAAGTGACCTGTTACGAGCCCAGGAGATTAGACAAGGCAGTGTACTGGACGAGCAGGGTGACGAGTCATTGGCCAGGACCACGAGTCGTCAGGTCGTCCGCTAGGACCACTTTGTAGTAGTTTCCTGCGAATTTAGTAAGGAACTTTTCATAATTCCTAAGTTCCTAAAGCCTATAGTATGTCGTTTAAGTCTCTCTTTAGTGGGTTTAAGGAGGGAAAAACCTATTCTAAGTTATTTCCTTCCATGCATGCAATCTTGGGAGGTGGAGGAGGTGATCTAGAGCAAGTCTTAAAGATTTTCATTCAAATCCTTCTTGGGAAATCAGAGAAGTGGTAGAATCAATCCCTCCCAAGTATGTAGGGTTACAAGTGGGTGTTTCCTTCCACACCCATGCCCAATTTATATCTAAATATGAGAATTTCCTATGATCAAGTTATAGAGTTTTTACCCAAATGGATGAATGATTAATTTATTTATATGAGTATGAATTGGTTATGATTTTATTATCGAATTATAATGCATGGGCTAATTTTATAACGATTTCAATGAAAATGATGTTTCTAGCCTTGTGAATGTTGAAGCCAATTGATGAGATGATCATGAAAAGTGAGATTTGTGAAGTATATGTGATAATGATGAGACCTTATGATGGAAAGCATGATTTGAAGCTACCCATATATATAATTATGTTTTCAATGAGAATTGAGTATTTCTAAGTATGATAAAGCTTTGGGCAACGCCCACATGTTATGTTTAAATGAGGATTTTTCCCGAACTAAGCTTACCACATTTTTTTAGAGCGAAGACTCCCAAATTTTTATATTCTAGCTTGTGGTCTGTTTTGAGTTAAGTCTTCCTACGCATAGCTTACCACATGGTTTTGGAGAAAAGGCTCCCAAGTATATTTCAGCTTATCGTATGTTTTGAACTAAAGCTTCTCATATGCATGATTTCGTATTTGAGATGTATTTGATCATTGAGCTTTGTCAATAGAAGATATTGAGCTTCGTTACATACGATGCAAAGAATTTTAATGATTTTTGGAGAAGAGTCTAGCACCGAGCGAGCTAAGGGTCAATCACCCTATACCCAGAACTACGCGCCAACGTAGGATGATACTATTATATTATTGGGACCTCCCTTGTGAGCTATCCCTAGCCCTAATGGCCCATGAGCTTGATATCGATATCATGGTAGCACTCTTAGCCGTGGTAAGATTTTGGATGGCTCTGCCCACTTGAGTGTAATAGTTGAGACCACGTAAGCTTTATCATGGTATGTCGGTTAAGTGACTAGTCTCCCATTGTTCTATATGATTGAGATATGCATATTCATTACTCATGATTCTTATATACTCAAGCGTGTTCTAAAAGCAAGGTTTTACTCAATATTCAGTTTTTCTATAAATGTCATATTTCAGCTTTGAGTCATTCAGATCAGTTTGATGTTATAAAACTATGTATTGTATGTTATGAAAAGATCATGATTTCAGAAAGAATGCATGCAAGCCCTACTCTCAGTTTACTGATGTTTATGTCTAATTAATGCATTGTCTTTAAACATTTTTACATACTTTAGCGATTTTACTTACCTTGCACACTCGGTACATTGCATGTACTGACCACATACTTTCTATGATGTATCATTTCATGATATAGGACCTAGCACTAAGGTTCAGCCCCGCTCTTAGACAACTTATCAGAGTTAGCGTCTTCTTATAGGTGAGTCCTCATCTTCCGAGGACCATACTATCAATCTTTTCCTTATGTATTTCAGTTTCAGCTTGTTGAGTTAGTAGGGGTCCTGTTCCATCAACTAGTCATTTTTAGAGGCTATTCAGACATATATATGTATTTAGCTTTGGATTTTATATTCTGATGTTATATTCAAGCTAGACTTCTGCTATGATTGTATTGTCAATATTCAGTCTCTTGGTTGATTTAGATGTATGCTTATGCCATTGGTCGACTTGGGGTCTCTTGGGGCTCCTTGACCCGTGTCGTGATCTGGGCCTCCATTCGAATTGTGACAAACTTTGTATTAGAGCCATAGGTTTGAAGTGTCCTAGGGTGTCTGAAAGCCACGTTGAGTAGAGTCTTTTTCATAAGTCTGAAGCGCGCCACACTTATGATGAAGAGGCTATGAGACGTTTAGGAGTTCGTTCCCTTCTTTCATGATCTATGTCATGCGATGAAAAGTCTTTCTATCCTACTAATTTATGCTATTCGCGATTGTAGAATCATGGCTCCTTGAAGAATGAACGGAATGTGGAATGGAGGAGGTGAAGGCCCCGAGGATGGCAATGGTTATGGGCATCAGCCAGCCCTACCAGCTAAGGAGCCTCAGGCACCGGAGCCAGTCGTCCATGTTGAGTTTCAGGCTGCTATTCAGATGCTTGCGCAAGCCTTGACCACCTAGATCAATCAGTAGGCTGTTGCACATGTTTCGCAAAATGGTAATGCAGTGGCGGCTCGAGTAAGAGACTTCTTGCGGATCAACCCACCGGAGTTCCTTGGGTCAAAGGTGGATGAGGACCCACATGAGTTTGTGGATGAAATTTTCAAGATCATCAAAGTCATGGGGGTGAATGGGGTTGAGTGCGCCGAGTTGGCTTCTTATCAGCTAAAAGGGGTCCGCACATCTGGTTTCGCCAATGGAAGGATAACAGGGTCGCAGGAGCAGGTCTGGTTACTTGGGAGGAGTTCCATGTTGCATTTCTTGATCAGTTCTTCCCTCGGGAGATGAGGGTGCTGAAGGTAGCTGAGTTCTTGAATTTTGAAGCAAGGGAGAATAATTGTACAAGAGTATTCCCTTGAGTTCACTTGTCTATCGAAATATGCCGCAGAGTTGTAGCCGATCAGAGGATGCGGGTAAGTAGGTTCTTCCATGGAGTCGCGGGTTATTTGGAAAAAGATTGCAGGAATGCCATGCTTCACTAGGATATGGACTTTCCTCGCATAGTGTGTTATGCCCAGCAGATAGAGGCAGCACATTCGAGAGAAAGGGAGGCCAAGAGGGTCAGAACCGAGAACCACATATTCTCTTAGGAGAGGTCCGGTGGTGGGCACTGAGAGCAGACTCACCAGAGATCATCCACCTCGGCTTCATCAACATTTAGTGTGCCTTCCCGACCTAGACATGATCAGAGAGGGAGAGCATCAGGCTCGAGGGGTTAGAGCACCAGACCCGCAGATCCTAGCATCCCAGTTTGTCGCAGATGTGGTCGGGGGAACTCAGGCCAGTGCTTCGCTGGTTCAGCTGCTTGTTTTGAGTGTGAGAAGCTCGGAAACATGCTCAAAGATTGTCCAGCTGCAAGGCAGGATTAGGTTGGGGGCCGAGGCCCAGATTCAAGATTAGCAGCCCCTCCCCCAAAGTCAGCGCATCAGGGGGAATCTACTAGCATAGTTGGCGGTCAACACCAGAGTAGATTTTATGCTTCAGCATCCCGTTAGGAGCATAAGGTCTCCCCGGATTTGGTCATTGGTATGTTACGGGTTTTCCATATTGATGTATATGCTTTGCTAGATCCGGGGGCTACCTTGTATTTTGTGACACCTTATGTGGCCAATAGCTTCAGAGTTAGTCCCGAAGTTTTGTTAGAACCCTTCTATGTTTCCACTCCAGTATGTGACTCAGTTATAGCTAGACGAGTGTATATATGTTTGCCCAGTCTCAGTCCTTCATAAGGTCACCTCAGCAGATTTGATAGAGTTAGCCATGACCGATTTTAATGTTATTCTTGACATGGATTGGATATTTTCATGCTATGCTTCAGTTGATTGTAGAACCCGAGCACTAGAGTTTATGGTTCTAGGTGAGCCAGTTTTAGAAAGGAAGGGTAGTTCCGCTATACCTGTAGGTCGATTCATTTCCTACCTTAAGGCTAGGAAGATGATTTCTAAGGGTTGCATGTACCATCTAGTTAGGGTTAAGGATGTCAGGTCTGAGACCCCAACTATCCAGTTAGTTGCAGTAGTACGTGAGTACCCAGAGGTTTTTCTCGAGGATTTGATAGGTTCTCCTCCTGAGTGAGAGATTGATTTCGGTATTGACCTTCTTCCCGACACACAGCCTATAACTATTCTTCCCTACAGAATGGCTCCAACTGAGCTAAAAGAGTTGAAAGAGAAGTTGAAGGAACTATTAGATGAGGGCTTCATTAGACCGAGCAAGTCTCCATGGGGTGCACCAGTGTTATTTGTCAAGAAGGAGGATGGTTCACTTCGGATGTTCATTGACTATAGACAATTGAAAAAATTCACCATCAAGAACAAGTATCCTTTACCCAGGATTGATGGTTTGTTACCAGCTTCAGGGTGCCAAGTGTTTCTCCAAGATTGATCTCAGTTCCGGGTATCATCAGCTTAGAGTTACAAAGAGTGATTTCCCGAAGACAGCCTTCAGGATGCGGTATTGTCATTATGAGTTTGTAGTTATGTCTTTTGGACTAACGAATGCTCCTAAAACTTTTATTGACCTGATGAACAGGGTGTTCAAGTCGTATCTGGAGATGTTCGTGATTGTGTTCATTGATGACATCCTTATATACTCCCAGAGCGAGGGGGAGCATGCCGCTCATTTGAGAGTAGTGCTGTAGACTCTAAAGGATCACCAATTGTATGCAAAGTTTAGCAAGTGTGAGTTCAGGTTGAACTCGGTAGCATTTCTAGGCCATGTAGTATTAGGCGAGGACATAAAAGTAGATTCTCAGAAAATCGAGGCGGTGAAGAATTGGCCTAGACCAGTGAATCCCTCGGGTATTCAGAGTTTATTGGGTTTAGCTGGCTACTATCATAGATTTATTGAGGGTTTCTCATCTATTGTGGCACCTTTGACCATGTTGACTCATAAAAAGGTAAAGTTCCAACGGTCGGAGGCTTATGAGAAGAGTTTCCAAGAGTTGAAGGCTCAACTTACTACCGCACCGGTGTTGACCCTACCCGAGGGTACAGATGGTTTTGTGGTGTATTGTGATGCTTCAAGAATCGAACCCGGGTGTATATTTATGCATTAAGGGAAGGTAATAGCATTTGCCTCTAGGAAGTTAAAGATCCATGAAAAGAATTATTCAACCCATGATCTAGAGTTGGCAGCGGCGATATTCGCATTGAAGATATGGCGATATTACTTATATGGGTCCATGTAGATGTGCTTATCGACCACAAGAGCTTACAATATGTGGTCACGCTGAAAGATCACAATCTATGACAAAGGAGGTGGTTAGATCTACTCAAGGACTATGATATGAGTGTTCTTTACCATCTGGGTAAGGCTAATGTGGTAGCTAACGCACTTAGTAGGCTCTCTACGCAGAGTGTGTCCCATGTGGATGTGAGAAAGAAGGAGCTGGTGAAAGATGTCCATCGGCTTGCAAGGTCAATTAATTAGAAATTAATTCTAGGGAAGAGAGACCCATACAATTAATCATGTGCCAGGAACCAGATTTGAACTGGTGACATGAGGATTTTCAGTTCTCTTCTCTACCAACTGAGCTATCCCGGCTATTACCAATCTAGATTTGGATTTGTAACACGAGGAGTTAGGTTGGTCGACTAAACTGATGGCGGTATTGTTGTGCAAAATGGATCAGAATCGTCCTTGGTGACTAACATGAAAGCTATAAAAGATGAGGATCCGATTTTGGTAAAGCCGAAGGAAGCCTTTCTAAGTCAGAAGGTGGAAGTCTTCTCCCAAGGGGGAGATGGTGTGCTGCGGTACCTGGGTCGCTTATGCGTTGCGGATGTCGATGATATGAGGAGTCGGATGTTGCATGAGGCTCATGGATCTAGATATTCTCTCCATCCAGGTGCCACCAATATGTATCATGACTTACGAGAAATATATTGGTGGAACGGAATGAAGAGGGATATTGCAGAATTCGTAGCCAAGTGCCCAAATTTTCAGCAAGTAAAAGTTGAACATCAAAGGCCAGGAGGAGTACTTTAGGATATCATCATTCCTAATTGGATGTGGGAAGAGATTAACATGTATTTCATTATAGGTCTACCTCGTACTTTCCTATAGTATGATTCTTTTTGGGTGGTGGTAGACAGGTTGACTAAGGCTGCACATTTCCTACCGGTGAAGACCACAGACATAGCGATGATTGTATGTCCGAAAGTTGGCTCAGCTACATGGAGGTCCATTGTCCATTATTTTGGACATAGGTACTCAATTTACCTGCCAATTTTGGTGGTCTTTCCAGAAGGGGCTTGGGACACGGGTTAAGCTCAGCACAGCCTTTGATCCGCAAATGGATAGCCAAGCAGAACAAAAAATTCAAATTCTCGAGGACATGTTGAGAGCATGTGTGATGGACTTCAAAGGTAGTTGGGATGATCAGTTGCCCCTGATCGAGTTTTCTTATAATAATAGCTATCACTCTAGCATCCAAATGGCACCATTCGAAGCTCTCTATGGGTGGAGGTATAGAGAGGTGGACGATTGGGTATTTATGAACGTATCTCCCATTAAGGGAGTCGTGCGGTTTGGAAGGAAAGTAAAACTCAGTCCCCGCTATGTTGGTCTCTACCGGGTTATGAGAAGAGTTGGTAATGTAGCGTATGAATTAGACTTACCCTCAGAGTTATCTTCTGTGCACCCTGTGTTTCATGTGTTGCTTTTGAAGAAATGGTTGGGAGACCCAGCCTTAGTAGTCTCGGTGGACAACGTTGGTGCAAAGGATAGCCTCAGCTATGAGGAAGTTCTAGTTGAACTATTGGATCATCAGGTTTGGAGGCTGAGGAACAAGAAAGTAGCATCAGTAAAGGTGCTATGTAGAAATTAGCATGTGGAGAGAGCTACATGGGAAGCTGAAGCGGATATAATGGCTAAATACCCATACTTATTCTCTACCTGCTCAATGTCAGCTTGAGGTATCATCTTTGACCTAAAACTCTATTTAGTTTCATGTTCAGTTCATGAACGCAAGTTTCTTTTATGTATATGGGGGTGTATGTGATTTGTGAATTCGGTCCAACTGTATATTTTGAAATAGAGGTAGTCATTCCGTTAGTTTTCAGTTTAAATGATTAGTATTTTAATATAATAATTGCGTGTTTCTGTTTTCTACTTGTTTCCTACATTCGAGGATGAATGTTCCCAAGGGGGAGATATTGTTATATTCTGGGAGGTCAAAGATCGGACCCAGGAGTTGAAATGGGGAAAATGTAAAGTTAATGTTGCAGACACTGGACGAGTCATGAGATGACTCGTGAGGACAGCCCATGAGTCGTCAAGTGACTTGTTGGGAGGCCATTGAGGAGTTTGAGAAGTTCGAAGAAAGGGCCCCCACGAGTGTCGCAATGACTCGTAGTCATACCCCACGAGTCGTTAGGTTAGTCGTGGGGTGGGAGAGAAGGAAGAAGAGTAGTGTAATAAATGAATGGTGACCACAAGTCATGGCCACCCCTGACAAGTCATTAAGTGACCCAATACGAGCGTAGGAGATTAGACAAGGTAGTGTACTTGACGAGTAGGGTGACAAGTCGTTGCCCTGGACCACGAGTCGTCAGGTCGTCCATTAGGACCACCTGGCAGTAATTTCCTGTGAAATTAGTAAGGGCCTTTTCCTAATTCCTAAGTTCCTAAAGCCTATACTACATCGTTTAAGACTCTTTTTAGTGTGTTTAAGGAGGGAAAAACCTATTCTAAGTTATTTCCTTCCATGCATGAAAACTTGAGAGGTTGAGGAATTGATCTAGAGAAAGTCTTCAAGTTTTTCATTCAAATCCTTCTTGGGAAATTAGAGAAGTGGTAGAATAAATCTCTCCCATGTATGTAGGGTTATGAATGGGTGTTTCCTTCCACACCCTTGCCCAATTTATATCTAAACACGAGAATCCTATGTTCAAGTTATGGGGTTTTTACCCAAATGCATGAATCTTCAATTTATTTACATGGGTATGAATTGATTATGATTTTATTATCAAATTGTGAAGCATGGGATAATTTTATAATGATTTCAACTAAAATGATGTTTCTAGCCTTCTAAATGTTGAAGCCCATTGATGAGATTATCATGAAAAGTGAGATTTATGAAGTATATGTGATAATGATGAGACCTTATGAGGAAAAGCATGATTTGAATCTACCCATGTTTATAATTATGTTTTCATTGAGAATTGAGTATTTCTATGTATGATAAAGCTTTTGGGAAACACCCACATGTTAAGTTTAAATGAGGATTTTTCTCGAACTAAGCTTACCACATTATTTTGGAGCGAAGACCCAAATTTTTATGTTCTAGCTTGTGGTATGGTTAGAGTTAAGTCTTCCTACGCATGGCTTACCACATGGTTTTAGAGCAAAGGCTCCCAAGTATGTTTCAACTTGTGGTATGTTTTGAACTAAAGCTTCTCATATGCATGATTTCGTATTTGAGATGTATTTGATCATTGAGCTTCGTCAATAGACGATGTTGAGCTTAGTTAGATATGATGTAGAGCATTTGCATGCTTTTTGGAGAAGAGTCTAGCACCGAGCGGGCTAAGGGTCGATCACTCTATTCCCCAAAACTACGCGCCAACATAGGATGATACTATTATATTATTGGGACCTCCCACGTGAGCTATCCCCGACCCTAATGGCCCATGAGCTTGATATCGATATCATGGTAGGGTCCTTAGCCCTGGCAAGGTTTTGGACGGATCTGCCCACTTGAGTGTAATAGTTGGGACCACGTAAGCTCTATCGTGGTATCTCATTTAAGTGACGAGTCTCCCATTGTTCTATATGATTCAGATATGCATATTCATTAATCACGATTCTTATATACTCATGCATGTTCTAAAAGCAACGTTTGACTCAATGTTCAATTTTTCTCTAAATGTCATATTTCAGCTTTGAGTCATTCAAATCAGTTTGATGTTATAAAACTATGTATTGTATGTTATGAAAAGATCACAATTTCAGAAGGAATGCATGCAAGCCCTACTCTTAGTACCGATGTTTATTTCTAATTAATGCATTGTATTTAAATGATTTTGTTTACTTTAGCGGTTTTACTTACCTTGCGCACTCGGTATATTCCATGCACTAACTTCATACTTTCTATGTTGTATCGTTTCATGATATAAGATCGTCTCTTAGGTTCAGCCCCGCTCTTAGACAGCTTATCGGAGTTAGCGTTTGCTTATTGGTGAGTCCTCTTCTTCTGAGGACCAAACTATCTATCTTTTCCTTATGTATTTCAGTTTTAGCTTGTTGAGTTAGTTGGGGTCTTGTCCCATCAACTCTTCTTTTTTAGAGGCTATTCAGACATATATATGTATTCAGCTTCAGATTTTATATTCTGATGTTATATTCAAGCTATACTTCCGCTATGATTGTATTACCGATTATTCAATCTCTTGGTTGATTTAGATGTATGCTTATGCCATGGGTCGACTTGGCATCTCTCGGGGATCGTTGTCCTATGTCGCGATCTGGGCCTCCGTTCCGATTGTGACATTGAAACATGAAGGGAGTTGACCCATAGATAAATCATAGTGAATTTCATAGAATTAGGAATAAGCCTCATAAGATCATAAACTTTATCTAGAACCTAAATTCATGGAACTAAAGAGAATTTTGAGCATGAGAGTGATAGGAACTCTTATTAATAGCCTATAAACCTAGGAAACCTGATTCCACACTCTTTCTTGAAATCCAAAGAGAATTGGAGGAGAATTTGAGGTTTTCATGCTTGATCTTCAAAGAGAAACCTCTACTCTTGCATGCATGGGAGTTTAATAAATTGGGATACGATAAACTCTCGTACAATCCTCCTACCAGAGCTTAAAACGATGTAGTTTATGACTTAGGAGCTTATAAATTACAGAAATGCCCTTAATGAATTTCCTGAAAAACTGTCGATGGCTGCTAGTATAGTCAATACCATGGGACGTACCAGAAAACCACGACCCATGGTTTCCTCTCGTACTGACCAAGTCCCATGTCCACACCTTCTGAAGTTTTCCATTGGCACAACCAATGGCTCGTAAGTTCTTCCAACGAGTTGAACCTTTCATCATGTATTTATCCCCTGCGAACTAATTAACTTGTCACGACTCCAATCACGAGTCATACCATGAGACAGTGAGTCGTTGAACCCAATCGTCTGATCAGGGTCATAAACTTTCTAGATCCTTCTGATCCTCACCATAACCCCATACCATGACCCATTGTTCCCCACAACGAGTCATACCTCGACACATTGGTTTAGGGCCTGCCACCCAAAAATTCAACCCAAAAATACAACCACGACCCATGTTTCTCACAATGGGTCATACCACGACCTATACAATCTCACCTGGATAGCTCAGACCAATCCACGGCTCAAACCTACACCCTGTTAGTCCTTCCTATGTCCCGTATCTCAAGTCATACTTCAATAAAACTATAGATTTTTCTACAATTTTTTTTTGTAATCTCCCCCATCTATTCATAGGAACTTTTACGGTATTACACATCTAAAGTTTGAGGCCAAGTTTTGCCTGGAGTTTGTTTGCGACCGAATTATGCCCTCCAAAAATGACCAAAGAGTGCACCTCGAGGCAGCCATACTCATTGCCTTCATCATGATAGCGGTTCCCATTAACATAAAGGAAATAGTGGCCACTCAAATAAAGCTTAAGGCCAGACAAAAGGAACTTCAATGCCATATGCTATTCTCATCTCCCAATAGTGTCTAAAAGCAGGGGTACCATTATTCCTCGATGAATCCCCCAAATCCGCCACTGGTGGTATTAATGTTGAAATAAAGAGGGACGTTGATGCACCCAAAATCAAAAGAAAGAAGATGCAAGCATGGCAGACTCTCGAGGATTACACTTCTCATGACATTGCGGAGACCACCATCGCTCCCGACCTTGACATGCCCCACACTAAGACATTGGTTCATGCATCCGGAGAAGCGCCATTTTAGGGGCCTTCACCTCCTCCCACATCATCTCGCCCAAGCTGAATACAGAAGGTAGCCGAGATGATAGAATATCAGGAGAGCCAACTCCAAAAGTTGGCTCAAAATCTCCCTTCGCTTATCATCAAAGCAGTGAATAGGGAGATGAAGAATATGTTTGATAGCATGAACAAGTTATGCTCCCGAGTGGATGTGGTTGAGGGAGCTGTCTCTTCTCTTTGAGCTAAGGTGAGAGAGTTGAAAACCGGGCACCAATGGATGACCTGGATATGAGTATACTTGATGCAGCTATGGCTGCCCAATCTACAGCCCAGGGCCCCATTGATGATCTATTTTAGGGCCTAGGTGGGGATGATGAGATAAACTTGGGAACGGTCGGTCTTGATTAAGATGAAGAGGCCAATGATGATGAGGATAAGTAGCCGCATCAGGGATGGGTTCATTCTAAATTGCTAAATGTTGATGGACTATCTCTTAATGATCGCCTTAGTTAATAGTAGTTAGCAAATAAACTTTAAGAGCTTTCTTTATGCGACGATTTTTCTGAAAGAGTGATTTCCTTTTCTTTTATTTTATTTTCGAACTGGGTGGCATTTTCCAATGATAGATTTAGAGGCGACTTTCTTAAGAAAAAATGTCGAGTTTAGAGTCTTTTTGAGTCGGTTGTTGTGATTGCTTTTGGGAGGTACCACCAAAAGTTTCTTAAATGGCATTGAAAAAATGAATTTTGAGGAAAAAGGGGAAATTGAATTTAAAAGTTGAGTACTCTTTTGTTATGAGTTACACATTCTTTGTTTGGCTTTTGGTTCACATGCTATCTTGTCTAAACTCATACTCTTGATATGATTATAAAAATTGCGTTAAATCCTTAGAATGTGATGCTTTGTGGGGTGAGGTTTTAGCCTAATTTTCATGCATAAATGGTTGTCTAGAACATGACTCAAGTGTGACTCAAGGAGAAATCCTAGATGTAGCAGCACTTAGAACATGATTTTAGGCTTTCTTTTGATAGGTACTTCACCTATATGACCTCCTTTAACATCCATCCTTGCTAGCAAATGTTGAGCCTTTAAACCTTTTCCTTGAGAACTATATTACAAGCCTATTACCCTTGTTGTAATTCCTTTTTTTGCACCCATCCTCCCTAGTACTAGTTGTGAGAAGAAACGAAAAAAAATGATTCTTGAGGCACAAAAGTGTGAGAAGAGAAAATAGAGAAATGAGGCAAAGTCTAAGTTTGGGGGTTGCAAAAGAAAATGGAAAAAATAATATGAGCTCCAATTTAAGGTAGCATCAAATTATGAGGAAACAAATGAATTGGTTGGTTGAGAAGAACCTTTAAAACATATAAGAAAGGGAATTGTTAAAGGTGCTAGCCCTTGCACAGATAAGATTAAAAGTGCTAACTAAGGAGATATAAGGGTAGCTCTTGATACAAAAGTGAAAATGTCTATCAAGGAGAGATAAGGTGGGAGTGATCTCAAGACGCAAAAATATTCGCAAAAAATGGCATTAGGGAGGTTCTAGTCACTAGAACTAAAACTTCATCCTACCTTTAACCCTAGACTTTATTATGACCTCCAAGTCCTAATTGGTTTTAGGTATAAAAACTCTACATTATTGGTGAGTTACACGAAGGGAAAGTCTAGCTAGGGTCAAGTTTTGTGCATGAGAATTTCTTTGTGAGTGGCATTAATTCCATGGGGAACATGCTTGCATGTGTTAAAAGATGTGATTGAGACAAGAATGTAGTGAGCTTTAAGAAAAGCTTTGAATGTGAAGTTTCAATGATTTAAGATGCTATATAAGCTCTTTTTGATCAGCCATGCCCCTTGTTTTGAATTAAGGAAACATTTGTGAGTCATGCCAATTTTTTGTGGTTACCTCTTGAATTATTTGCACCAATTATTGAGTCTTCTCTTTTCCTTTGGGTCGGTGAGAGATTTTGGGGTTGTCTTAGTCCTAGTGATCCCTTGTGAAAAAACTCATGTGGTGTGACATGCTTAATTATATTCTTTAGCTGTAAAGAAGTGCCTTTCCTAAGGACAAGCAAGGGTTCAAGTTTGGGGGGTTTGATGAGTTGGTAATTTACCGAAATATTAGGCTTTTAAACATGAGCTTTTTCTTGGTTTTCAAGTCAATTAGAAAGGTTTTAAGCCCTTTTTTTGAATGTTTTTAGGTATTTGATTTAAATAGACAAAGCAAAGAACTTGAACAAAAAGCATGGTTTGGGCTGAAAAAGGAGGACCTGCATTTCACAAGTTGACACCTGTGAAACATAGGGCAAACGTAGTGGGGAACTACTTGGAAGTCGATGGCACGCTTGCGGAATACAAGTCCACACCGACAAAACGCTGGTGCCAATGTCAGATCACACCTGGATTACTGACCCACAACTGCGAATAAGCGGCGCTCTGCGGATGGGCACCGACAAAACGTCGGTGTTTCACAAGTAAGGCCATCATCAAAGGGGTAAAATTGTCTAGCACAGGGAAAGAGGAGCATCTTTAACCTACTTTTGTACATTTCTTGTAAAATACTGAAAATTTAATTCCATTAGAGTATTGTATTGTTTTTGAATTTCTAGATAGAGAAAAAGAGAGAGCTTTTTTTCATCTACTTCATCCTCCTTATGGTAGAAACCTCCATTGAAGAACAACCTTGAGCTTGAAATTTACTCTTGATGATGAATGATATAGTTTTATTTATTAGTATAATCTCTCTTTCTTAATCCATGAGTAACTAAACATCTTGCCAGGGGTGTATGCATGATAGGGGCTAAATTGGATTGGGTGTTGCTATTTTAATCAAAGACTTACTTATGTAGAATAAATCTGTTATTTTCTCCAAATTATGATTGAATTATCCATAGTTGCAAATATGGGTTGTGTTTACTTATTCTATTGTTGCTTGAAAAAGGGGAATAGAATATGGGTGAGAAAATAATGGTGGGTATTTGGGTTTTGATTTTGTGGGGTTGGGCTAGAGATAGATCAAAACCCATCGTTGTGCTCCCATTAAAGAATAGAAGCTAGAGATAGTCAATTCTTGCCCAAGTTGTAGTGGTTGATATGTATGTGACCTTGGGGTTTGAGAAAACTAGAAGAAAAAGATACTCAAGTGGTTGAGAAATATAGAGTATTGCCTTGTCCATGACTACTTATGCTTGTGAGTAATGATTTGATTTCTTAGTTAACTCCAATCCAATTAACGCCCCGTCCATAGCGCACCCCTAGCACTTGCTCATCTTTGCTTATTGAAGTTGGCTGTCTTTTAGATGATTAATTGAATTTAAATTCTATTTTTGATCATTTTAACCCCCAATATTTACTTTTCCATTTTTAAGACAATGATGCAACATAGTTCAATTCGATAGATAACTTTTGTGCCATCAAATCCCTATTCCCTATTGATTCGATCCCAATTCATAAGTTGGTTAATTATATCGCGATGAACATTTACACTTTTACCTTGTGAGGAGTGGATTTGAACGTCATCAGATAGCTAATTGTCGCTCACAATTTTCACCTAGTTAAGTTTTGCTTCATGATGGTAATTTTGTAAGGATTTTAAAAATCTTCCCGTGAAAAATCCATGTTTTGGATAACTTTATCCTCATCATGTTTCACTTTTTTCCACCGGTTAGTCAGGACTCAGTCCCATTGTTAACTCTTTCCCATTATGCTTATCAATATCTGCTTAACTTCTTCTTTTTGAGAACTAGAGATTTCTTCTTCAAATTTTCGCTCTTCTTCAATTCCACAATTTTCATTGTAGTCACAAAGATATTTTGGCTCATTATTTGAGCTTGAAATCTCTTCTTCAACCATTGTATCTTGAGGAGTATATAACTCTATGAGCATTGAGGAGTTGGCATCTTTCTCCAAGTTAGACTCCCGCTCTAAAAATGTTTGGAGCATGGCTTCCATGCGTTCATATACAGTACTTTGTCCTTCACATGCCATGTCATTACTCCTCTTAAACTCAAAAGCACATGTAAAATTTTTGTTATATCAACTAGATCGATAAGTGAAATAATTAGGATAATCACCCTAATGTCCACCTTGAGCACCACATAACATGTAGTTCTGCCCATCATAGAATTGAGAAGATACATGCATCTCTCTTCCGGGGGAATCTACTAAATCTTTGCAATAAAAAATCCTCTGCAATATGGACATGGGTCATCAAGATATAGGTTACCAACACAAAACCCCTTTTTATTCCATGATTCCATAGTAAAGATAAAATCTAACTAAAATAAATACAAAACAAAAACAAAATAATAATAAAGTGATACAAGAATTATGGACTNTACAAGAATTATGGACTACATGATGAATTTAAACACTATTTACTATTTCTAAATAATATTATCCTGCAACAATGCCAAAATTTAATCACCCCAACTTATACCTCGCAACAAAGTATAAAGCGGTCGCTATCAAATATAGTAAACAAACTAGGTTGGAGTCGAACCCACAGGGAAAGGGTCAAAAATAATATGTTGACAGCGAGTAAATCAAACGATAGTCAGTATTTCGGAGGGGGTTGCAATAAAAAAGAAGTAATTTAAGCTAGAGTTTGCTTGTATAAAATATATGAGAAGAAACTAGGACTGTGTTCCCATGAATTCATAATAGAGTGGGTTTATATTATTAGTGATCTTTCCTGGTGAATTTCATGCAAGATTGATGATTATGTTCATCTGGCATCTCTCGACCTACATAGATGAATATCACTCTAAATCCTCTTATACTTTAGGTGTTCATATTTTTCCCTCATCATATGTCTTGGACTAACAATCCTTGGTTAGAGCTCAAGTCAATTAGATGAGGGTTGGTAGCCTCAAATTTCCATTGTTATTCTCTTTGGTAACTTCAACCTCTTTGGTCAAGAAAGTTGATGGTACATGCATGTTTAAACATTTGTAACTGCTAAAACTAATTAAAATAAAGAGAATAACAATACACTCAATTTCACCATTCAAGAATCGTTTTGACTCAATTCTTGCAAAGTCAAATCCTAGCCAAAGTAAGAGAGATGCAGACTTATTCTACAATTATAAATACTCCTAGGAAGTTTGATGGAATTCATACATATAAAAAGTTTATTAACTCGTAATTCACGCGTAGTTTGAGGCTTATTTTAAGTGATAAAAATATTATTCCATATAAATTTTGAGAGAAATATCACGTTCTTGCGTATTGTATTTAGCTAGGATTTGTCAAACAGTTTCATATTATTGTAAGTGATCATCATTACTTCTAATAAATATTATGTTATTATTTTCTTCAAAAATGAGCGGCTAAATACTTTAGGTAGGGTTGTGAGAACCATGAATGATTAACGAAAGTAGGCCTGAATTCACAACTTAGTAAGCTTCTATAATTAATCTATCCTGGTGAACTTTGTGTAAGACTAACGATTAAGTTCATCTAACCTCTCTCGGCCTACATAGATGAATTTTACTTATGTCCTCTTGGAGTCAAAGTGTGTATGTTTTTCCCTTGCCGTATGTCTTGACTTAACTATCCTCGGTTAGAGCTCAAGTTAATTTAGATGAGGGTTGGTAGCCTCAAATTACCATTATTATTCTCTTTTCCTAACTTCAACCTCCTTGGTCGGGCAAGTTGAAGATAAGGGCAATTAATCGTTAAGACGAAGAGAATAAAACACCACCCAATTCACCATTTAAGAATCACTATATTATTTTGCCTACATACATTAATCCATCATGGTTCTTACAACCTAGCTTAAGACATTGAGCCGCCTATGATACTCAGAAGACAAACAAAAGATGTAGAAGAAATCATAATGAAATACTTACTTTGATATAAACTTGTTCAAAAAATCTCGTAAGCTAAATTGAATCAGAAGAACTTGATGAATTGTCCAACAAAAACTCAAGTAAGCTATTACACAAATTCGTAAAGTATGAATTGTGTAACACTAAAGTCTAAACTACATAATTTTTTATGAAAATTGATTCAATAATTGATTAGGTGACACCTAAAACATATTATTATAAGGTATTTATAATAGTAGATTAAGCCTTCAATATTCCTATTTAAATTGGAATTGGGTTTTGCTGCTTCTGTTCCTAGTAGAACTGGGATACAAAATCCATTTGGACACATGTGGCGCGCTGCGCCTCTTGGTGAATTGGCATGGCCTATGTGCTGTTGTTCAAGGCCTAGGTAAGGCCTGTGTGACATGCAGGCCCTTGACTTTGCATGCCAAAGCGGTGCTAACTTCTATCATACTCTTTTCGTCAACCCTGTTTTGCAACGCATGCACTTTTAAGCCACATTTAAGACTAAATGCATCACTTTAAGTCTTGAAAGCATCTGATCATGTGCTTTAGCTCTTTTTTTACAAATATATAATAAAAAACAAGAAAACAAACAAAATTTATTCTCACAACATAATTTAGTATGGGCAAAATATGGTTAATAAATGCGTAAATATGCCCTGCATTAGTAGTTGAATTCTTGTTGTTCATGAATTAATGGGGTGGTGAAGTCGGAGTAATCCCCCAAAAACATGTTTAAAATTTTTTTTGATGCACACTGTGGGTGAGCAAAGACTTCATGAGCCATCCGATGACTCAAGGTATCTCATCATAACCCGTAAGAGAGTCTGTTCGGACTGTCCAAAAAGCCCCAGTTAAATGATGATGGTTTGAGGCATGGCATGGAATGTCGTATCTCACCATGAGTTGTAGTAAGCAATCATACTGAACAAATGGGAAAAGTTAATTTGTAAAATAGTGGCCACAACCCATGTCACGACTCGTGGTAGCTCATCAAGAGTCATGGTATGGATTCGTAGTAAAACATCTGAACATGATCTTACGACCCTTAGTATGAATTGTACCACCATGGTGCGAGTCGTATTAAGCAGTCGTAGTGTGAAATTGAAGCTTAATTATTGCTTACACATCCTTGTGTTACCTTTGCTAATCCTTCCTCCAAAGGTACAATACCTCCAAAGGAATAAGCAAGCAAGAAACAAAGGAGAAGATGGTCCAGAAGGAGATAGCAGCCAAAAGAGCCCTAAGGGATGAGCCTTTTGAATCTGAGAAGGAGTCAAACACTCCTACTGTTCACTGAAGAGTTATATTATTGACACAGTTGAAAATGAAGATCCTCAAACAACTAGAGAACAAGCAAAGTCCAAACCCATGGTACCTAAGGCCACCTCAATATCAGCTCCCCAGTCTAAAGAGGGAGAGGGTGAACAGTGGAGTGAGTTGGGAAATAGCTCAAATAAGGAAGTGGACTCCCATGATGAAGAGTCAGAAGAGGGGTCGCAAAAGGCTAGTGATGAGCTTACTCCACCTGCAAAGAGATATACTATTAGATGGGGTGTGTTGGGCTTAGAGGATATATATGAACAAGGTCTTTTCTTGACATCAAAGAAGAACCCAAAGAGAAGCATCCAAGAGGAGCCTCGGATCTTGATTTGGGTAATGAATGAAAATAAATATTTGAGAAGGCTGCTTGATTTATATGACTTAGGGTAGATGGTAGAATGCTGAGATGGTTGGGGAGTTCTCTGTTGACTATTTTTCTACACTAGAGAATCAAACGCTGAAAAGGCAGAAGGTGAAGGATCAATCGAGGCTCGATAGTGCGATGGTCCAGGGCAAGGCCGTCGACATATCAAAGAGGACCATCTCCAGATTCCTATATGGCCCAAAAATTTAGGATCCAGTTACTACATAGAGTATGATTACCGGATGGAGGCCTTAAAAAAGCTCAAGCAGCAGAGTATAGAGGATCGATAGATGCATGTCAAGTGGCTGGTTACTGTCATTCTAAAAGCATAGGAGGAGGCCAAAAGGGTGGCTAGTGGATGGTAAGTGGAAAAAGGTTCATGGATATCATAGAAAAAGCCTATTGGATACTAGTTCGACATAGATTGTCACTGAATGTGAATGATATACATTGAGTGCTGATCGAGCAGAGTTGGTGGCCAGCATTACGTTTGAGTATGATATAAATATTTTGAGGATTATAGCTAAAAAGATTTGGGAGAAAGCAATGGCAATGAGTTGGCAGCAGTGATGTTCTCATTGATGATTTGGGGACACTCTTGTTTGGGGTGCATATATATGTGTTCACGGACCACAAAAGTCTTTAGTACGTGTTTACCCAGAACAATATGAATTAGTGACAAAGGAGGTGGTTAGAACTCCTCAAGGACTATGATATGAATTTCCTTTATCATCTAAGCAAGGCCAATGTAGTGGCGGATGGTCTTAGCAGGTTATCTATGGGGAGTGTATCTCTTGTGGAGGAGGAAAGGAAAGAATTGGTGAAGGATGTGAATCAACTTGCTCGCTTAGGGGATCGCATTGTTGACTCATCAAATGGCGGTTTGACTGTTCAAAATTGTTCAGAATCCTCTTTAGTGAGTGAATTCAAGTCTAGACAAGATGAGGATCTGACTTTGGTAAAGTTGAAGGAAGCAACTCAAAATCAGAAGGTAGAGGTTTTCTCCCAAGGGGGAGTGGTGTGCTTTGATATTAGGGTCGTTTGTGTGTCCCAAATGTTGATGACTTGAGAGATCGGATGCTGTATGAGGCTCATGGTTCCCAATATTCGATACATCTAGGTGCCACCATGATGTACCGTAACCTACGAGAAGCCTATTTGTGGAATGACATGAAGAAGGACATTGTGGAGTTTGTGGCTAAGTGTTCAATTTGATAGCAAGTGAAGGTCGAGCATCAAAAACCAGAAGGTGTGCTTCAAGAAATTAGTATCCCTATGTGGAAACAGGAAGAGATCCCTATGGACTTCATCACAGGATTTCCTCATACACATCGACAGTATGCTCGATTTTTGTGATCGTGGACATATTGACTAAAGCAACTCATTTTATACTAGTCAAACCTATAGATTCAAGGGACCCTCTTCTATCCAGTTATGTCTACATAATTTCAGTTTCAGACCTAGAGAGTTAGTTGGGGTCATGTTCCCATCAACTCATCAGATGTAGAGGCTTTTCAGACTATACATTGTATTTAACTTAAGACTTGGGTTGTATATTCAGATTCTGATGCTATGTTTGGATTTACTCCATGATTATTATCTTAAGTATTCTGCTTTACTTGATTGAGTTATATGTATGTTCATGCCGTGGGTCGACTTGGAGTGTCTTGGGGCTCCTTGTCCCGTGTCTTGATCCGACACTAAGTTCATGTCATGATAATCTTGGTATTAAAGCAATAGGTTTGAAGTGTCCTAGGGTGTCTGAAAACCACGTTAAGTAGAGTCTTTTTCATGGGTGTGAAGTGCGCCACACTTATGACGAAGAGGCTACGATATTTTTAGGAAATGTTACCTTCTTTCATGATCTATTTCGTGCGATGAAATGTCTTTCTATCCTTCTAATTCATGATATTCGCAATTTCAGAATCATGCCTCCCCTAGAGTTAACAGTAGAAGGAATGGAAATGGAAATGGACATGAGGATGGAAATGGGGACGGGCACCAACAGGCCCCACTAGTCCATAAGCACTATGCAACGGAGTCGGTTGCGCTCGCTAAATTCATGGCAGCCATTCAGATGCTAGCATAGGCCTTGACCACCTAGGTCAACCAGCAGGCAATGGCGCATGTCCCGCAGAACGGGAATGCGGCAGAAGCACAAGTTAGAGATTTCCTAAGGATGAACCCCCCAGAGTTTCTTGGGTCAAAGGTGGACGAGGATCCACATGAGTTTATTAATGAAATCCTGAAGATCACCCAGGTCATGGGGGTGAATGGAGAAGAGTGTGTTGATTTGGCCTCATTTCAGTTGAAGGGGGTTGCGCATATTTGGTTTAGATAATGGAAGGATAGTAGGGCAGCCGGAGAAGGCCCTATCAGTTGGGATGAGCTTCACTTCACTTTTCTATATCGGTTCTTCGCTGGTGAGATGAGGGATTTGAAGGCAGCCAAGTTCGTGAATTTGAAACAGGGAAAGATAATAGTGTAGGAATATGCCCGGACTTCACTTATATGTCAAAGTACGCCCCAGAGTTAGTGGTGGTTCAGAGGGCGCGAGTAAGTAGGTTTGTTCATAGGGCGGTGGACTATCTAGACAAGGATTGAAGGACCACATGCTCCATCAGGATACAGATTTCCCTCGGATAATTTTGTATGCCCAGCAAATGGAGGCAGCGCATCCGAGGGAGAGAGAGGCCAAGAGGGTCAGGATAGAAAACTATAGGTTCTCTTAGCCGAGGCCAGGTAGTGGGCACCAACAACAGTCCCACAAAAGATCTTCAGCCCTAGAATCTTCAGCAATGAGTGTGCCACCAGTCCTAGGCATGACTAGAGAGGACGAGCATCAGGCTCTAGGGGTCAGAGCAGCAGGCCCGCAGATTCCAGTGTCCCAGTTTGAGGCAGGTGTGGTCGGGGGCACATAGGTCAGTGTTTTGCGGGTACAGGTGCTTGCTTCGGGTGTGGAAATCCCGAACACATGCTCAGAGATTGCCCAACAACTAGATAGGGCCATGATGGGGGCCGAGGCCTATATCCCTATTCAGCAGCTCCACCAGCCCGCCCATCTCAGCAGGGCGCATCCACAAGCATAGGCGGCGATCAACACCAACACAGATTCTACGCCTTAGCATCCCGCCAGGAGAAGGAGGTCTCCTTGGATGTAGTCACTGGTATGTTGCGAGTTTTCCATCTTGATATATATGCTTTGTTAGATTTAGGGCTACCTTGTCTTTTGTGACACCTTATGTGGCTAGTAGTTTCGGAGTCATTCTCGAAATCTTGTCAAAACCCTATTCAATATCTACTCTAGTAGGTGATTAGTTCTAGCTAGAAGGGTGTATAGAAGTTTCCTGGTTGTAGTCCTTCCAAAAGTCACCTCAGTAGATCTTGTATAGTCATCCATGACCGATTTTGATATTATCTCAGCATGGATTGGCTGTTTTCAAGTTATGCCTCAGTTAATTGTAGAACCCAAGTAGTAGAGTTTAGATTCCGGGTGAGCCAGTCATAGAATGGATGGGAAGTTCAGCTGTGCCTGTAGGTCATTTCATTTCCTACATTAAGGCTAGAAAGATGATCTCCAAAGTTATGTACACGATCTATTTAGGGTTAAAGATGCTACATTTGAGACCCCGACTATCCAGTCAGTCCATAGTATGCGAGTATCCAAAAGTCTTCCCAGACGATCTACCGGGAATCCCTCCCGAGCTTGAGATTGATTTTGGTATTGACCTTCTTCCCGATACACATCCTATATCTATTCCTCCTTACATAATGGCTCCAGCCGAGCTGAATGAGCATTTGAAAGAACTTTTAGATAAGGGTTTCATTAGATCGAGCAAATCCCCTGTGGGGTGCACTAGTTCTCTTTGTCCGAAAAAAAGATGGTTATCGTCGTATGTGTATTGATTATTGGCAATTGAAAAAGGTCACCATCAAGAATAGGTATCCTCTACCCACGATCGATGAATTGTTTTACCAGCTTCACGGTGCTAAGTGCTTTTTTCAAATCCGAATATCATCAGCTCAGGGTGTGGGAGGGCAACATCTTGAAGACAGTCTTCGGGACGCAGTACGGTCATTATGAGTTTGTAGTTACGCCTTTTGGACTAACAAATGCTCCTGCAGCTTTTATGGACTTGATGAACAGGGTGTTCAAGCCATACTTGGATATGTTCGTGAGCGTGTTTATTGATGACATCCTAATATACTCTCGGAACGAGAAGGAGCATACCTCTCATTTGAGGGTGGTACTACAGACTCTCAAGGATTTCCAACTACATGCTAAATTCAGCAAGTGCGAGTTTTGGTTGAACTCGGTGGCATTTTTCGATCATGTGGTGTCAAGTGAGGGCATAAAGGTGGTCTTTCAGAAAATAGAGGCGGTGATGAATTGGCTGAGACCGGTTGAATCCTTCAGGAATCAGGAGTTTCTTAGGTTTAGCTGGCTACTATCAGAGGTTTGTTGAGGAATTTTCATCTATTTCAGCGCCATTGACAAGATTGACCCAAAAAAAGTAAAGTTCCAATAGTCAAAGGCTTGTTCAAGGAGCTTTCAACAATTGAAGGCCCGACATACTTCAGCACAAGTGTTAACCCTACCGGAGGATACTGATTGGTTGGTGGTGTATTGCTTTGCTTCTAGAATCGGTCTTGGTTGTGTTGATGAAGCATGGTAAAGTGATAGCATACGCTTCCCGATAGCTGAAGGTTCATGAGAAGAATTACCCAACCCATGATCTTGAATTGGCGGCGGTGGTATTATCCTTGAAGATATGGAGCCACTATTTGTAAGGGGTCCATGTGGATGTGTTTACAGGCCACAAGAGTCTACAATATGTGTTTATGCAGAAGGACCTAAATCTACACCAACGGAGGTGGTTTGAGCTACTCAAGCCTTATGATATAAGTGTCCTTTACCATCTGGTTAAGGCCAACGTGGTGGAAGATGCACTTAGTAGACTCTCTATGGAGAGTGTGTCCCATGTATATGAGGGGAGAAAGGAGCTGGTGAAGGATTTGCATCGACTTGTGAGGTTGGGAGTTTGTTTGGTTGACTCGATCAATGGCGGTGTTTTTGTTCAGAACGGATCAGAATCATCCGTAGTGACTAATGTAAGATCTAGGCAAGACGAGGACCCTATTTTGGTAAAGTTAAAGAAAGTCGTTCTGAATCAGAAGGTAGAGGTCTTCTCCAAAGAAGGAGATGGTGTGCTTCGATATCAAGGTCGCTTATGTATCCCGGACATTGATGATTTGAGAAATCAGATGTTGCACGAGGCTCACAGTTCCAGGTATTCGATACATATAGGTGCCACCAAGATGTACCGTGACTTATTAGAAGTCTATTGGTGGAATGGCATGAAGAAAGACATCGCAGAATTTGTAGTTAAGTGTCCAAATTGTTAGCAAGTGAAGGTTGCGAACTAGATACCGGGAGGTGCACTTCAAGACATTAGTATCCCTACTTGGAAGTGGGAGGAAATCAATATGGACTTCATCATATGGCTACCTAGCACTCGTCGACAGTATGACTCCATTTGGGTTTTCATGGACAGGTTGACCAAACCCGCTCATTTTCTACTTGTCAAAACCATTGATTCAGTGGAGGATTATGCCAAACTATAAACTTCGAGAGTTAGTTCAGTTGCATGGAGTGCCTTTGTCTATCATATCATACCGAGGTACACAATTTACCTCTCAATACCGGAGATCGTTTCAAAAGGGACTTGGTACTCAGGTCAAGCTCAGTACAACATTTCACCCACAAATGGATGGTCACGCGAAGTGGAGATTCATACTCTCGAGGACATGTTGATAGCATGTATTATTAACTTCAAGGGTAGTTGGGATGACCATTCGCCTCTTATTGAGTTTGTGTATAATAACAGCTACCATTCTAGCATTTAGATGGCTCCGTTTGAGGCTCTCTATTGGCGGATATGTAGATCACCTATTGGTTGGTTTGAAGTCGGCAAAGCTGCGTTTATAGAATCAGATTCATTCCATGAGGCCATTGAGAAAGTTCAACTCATACATGATAGGTTCAAAACAGCTCAAAGTCGCCAAAAGTCTTATGCAGATGTGAGAAGGAGAGAACTTGAGTTTGAAGTGGATGATTAGGTGTTTCTGAAGGTGTCTCCCATGAAGGGAGTGATGAGGTTTGGAAGGAAAGGAAAACTCATCCCTCGTTGTGTTGGCCGCTATCGGATTGTGAAGCAGGTTGGCAAGGTGGTATATGAATTGGAGTTTCCCTAAGAATTAGCTTCCGTGCATCCTGTCTTTCATTATCTCTCTTAAAGAAGTGCTTGGGAGATCCAGCTCTAGTTGTTCCAGTGGAAAGTGTAGGTGTGGAAGACAACCTTAGTTATGAGGAGGTTCTGGTGAAAATACTAGATCGGTAGGTTCGCAAGCTAAGGAACAAGCAATCAGCATGTTGAGGGAGCTATGTGGGAAGAAGAAGCAGATATGATGGCTAGATACCCACACTTATTCCCTACCAGCTCAGTTCTAGCTTGAGGTATCAGTTTTTTCCCTAAAACTCTATTCAATTTCATGTTCAATTCACGTGCCCATGTTTCTTTCATGTATATGGATGTATGTATGATTCATGAATTTAGTTCAGTTATGTAATTTGAATCAGAGTTAGTCATTGCGTCAGTTTTCAACTTAAATGATTAGTATTTGAGTATGAAGATTGCATTTCTTTGCTTTTCTGTGTGATTTTCACCATTTGATAACAAATGTTCCCAAGGGGTAGATATTGTTAAACCTCGAAAGCCCTAAGATCAGATCCGGGAGTTGAAACAGAGAAAACAGAATTTTCGACACCAGGTCACAGAATGGGTCGTCATGTGACCCATCAGGTTTACCACGAGTCGTTAAGTGACTTGTGGTGAGGAGTTTTACTTAAGATGGAAAATGTTGGTTTGAGACCCCACGAATATGACCACGAGTCGTGGTCAGTCCCCACGACTCGTTGAGTCATCGTGGTTAAGGAATTTTTAAAGATGAAGGTTTGATGGCAGTGTTTCCTACGATTGGACACCACGAGTCATGGTCAAGCATCACGATTCATCAAGTTAGTCGTGGTTAGCAGTTGAGTGGGATCTTGAGGTTTTGGACGGTGGAGGTAACGAGTGGTGACCATGACTCGTGGTCACCAATAAAGAGTGGTGACCATGAGTCGTGGTCACCAATAAAGAGTGGTGACCATGAGTCGTGGTCACCAGTAACGAGTCATTAGGTCCCTCGTGGTGACCCCTTGAAGAAAAATGGCAGTAGACTTCACGACAACTGATGATGATTCGTTCCCCTGGTAAAGACTCATCCAGTCCCTCGTGGGGACTGGCAATCAGTTATTTTATGCGAATTTAGTACGGGCTTATCTATAATTCCTATGATCCTAAGTCCTGAAATATGTTTTTAAGCTATGAATGGTGAGTATTAAGAGGGTCAAGTTCATTCTAGACTATTCCTACTCATGCATGCAAACTTAGAGAGCTAGAGAGGTGATAAAGATTAATCCCTTCAAGTTTTTCTTCAATTCTTCATTGGGAAGTCAAGGGGGTTGTGAAATCAATTTATATCAGGTATGTAGGATTATGAATTGGTGAATTTGTTCACACCCATGCCTAATCCCTCTCTAATTCATGAAAATTCATATGTTGATCCAATGGGGTTTCAACCCAATACATGGATTTCCGAATTCTCTACATGGGTATGATCCAAGTATGTTTATACTATTGAATTATCATTCATGGGCAAGTTTTACATTGTTTTCAATTATAATTATCTTTACAAGCTTTATAAATTTTAATGGCCATCCATGAGAAGTTCATGAAAGTTGAGATCTATGATGTATGTTCAGTATGATAAGATGTTAATGATGAAAAGCATTGTTTCAAGATACCCATGTCTATGATCATGTTTTCAAGTGAATCAAGTATTTTCAAGCATGTTTAAGTATTGGGCAAGCTCATACGTTCAAGTATGATTATGATTTTAAAGTTGATTAGCTTACCACATAGTTTTGGAGTCAAGAATTCCAATTACATTCATCTTGTGGTATGGTTTGAGCTAAGGCTCCTCATGTTTGATTTAGACTTTTATATATTCATGATTATTCAGCTTCATCAATAGACGATGGTCAGCTTCCTTAAAAAATAGAGAGCATATGCATGTTTTTAGGAGTAGTGTCTAGCATCGAGTAGGCTAAGAGTAAGTCAACCCTAAGCTTCAGAACTACGCGCCAACATAGGTATGATCAGATTTTTTGGGACCTCCAATGTGAGCTTCCCCTGCCCCAAGGGGGCCTTGAGCTTGATATGATATCATGGAAGCTTCCTGAGCCGTGGCAAGGCTTTGTACAGCTCTTCCCACTTGAGTGTGATATTCGGGACCACGTAAGTTCTATCGTGGTAATGTCGGTTATATGACGAGTCTCCCGTTTTTCCTAATGATTTCAGTTATGCATCTTATCATTCATGATATATATATATATGTGTGTGTGTGTGTGTGTGTGTGTTCTGAATAAGGTTTGACCCAATGTACAGTTTTACTTATGATTATCAGATTTCAGCTTTGGGTCATCCGATTCAGTTATGATGTTTAGTTATGTTCAGGTCATGATTTCCGAAAATATCATGAAACCCCTACTCTCATAATCTTATCTTGGTGTTGTTTTATATTATGCATGTTTTAAATGATTTTACTTAACTAAGCTGTTTTACTTACCTTGCATATTCGGTACATTCCACATACTGACCGCATAATCTATGTTGTATCATTTTATGATACAGGCTTCGATCTCTAGACTCAGCCCCGTCACTAGTCAGCTTCCGGAGTTATCATTCAATCTCTTTGGGTTCCTTGTACCGTGTCTCAATCCCGGCCCATGTTTGGGTAGTGACACCCCCATAAGCCGTGAAGGTACAACCAGCATAGAATAACCTGCTCGAGGCCCTCATAAGCCCTTGTGAGCACACTCTAATCTATATAGCCCTAACATGGTCAATATGAATCAACGAGTAACTATGGTCAACCTACCTGGATTCTAAATATGAAACTGAGCCCGCTGGGCTCCTATAGCTGTGTCTGATCTTGATGGGATCTTGTAACTGCACCCTGGGGGCACAAGGCTCGACGTAGGGTCAGTGATGTCGAAACGACATAAAAATAGAAGCCCATTTGTGGATGGATTGTAATATGTCCCTTGGGCCTGAATATAGTCCTATCAGACAACATATAGCTCCTTGGAGTGATCCATAGAGCCCCATAGGCACTGACACAGCTAGTAACCTTGACGTTGGTCGTGGAAGGCTATATAAGGTACGGTCAGTCCCAACCGAAATCGTAAACAACAATCTCAAACTAATGGTAGCAGCTTGTCACAACATACATACCACTGGACTTCTTACAAGGATATCAGCCGTATTACTATATGACCAGAATAACTTGCCGAAGGAATTAGTCTTAACATACCTTGAATGCCGATTCTCATTTAACTAATTAGTTTCAACCTGTAGCCAACAGTTCCACTCAACTGCAGCCCTTATGTTGAGGGAAGAGGGCCATTTTCAATATTCAACTCTGCAAATAATGATATCTTTCGATAATAATATTAACTATAATTCAACTTTGTTAAACTCGACCGAAAGCTCATAATTTCTGGAGAGTTTATATGGGAGAAATGCTTACCTATTGCCTGTGGACATTTAGGACTCAATTTGGAGTAATTCCGATAACCTTTACTCGATGGGGCTTCGGTATACCGAGCAAAACTTCAATAAATAACTCCGCAGAGATACTTCTGGTAGGCCTAGAACTTGTTATCCAAGGTGAATTTTTGTTTGGACAGAGTTTAGCGGCGTAATTTGATGAAAATTAGATGAAAACCCACATTGCTATCTCTTTTGGTCAAGGAAATCTTTTTGGAATGATTTAAAATCATCAAGGTAGACTTATATATAACTAGAGCGGTGGTAGGGGTGTGCGGTGTGCTCCCCATCACAAAACACTAGGGGCGTGGCATGCCAGTCTGTGCGCAGGGGTAGGATGCACGATGCGGCGCCATGCGCGCTCGGCCTCCCTGTCCCAGCCTCTCGTCCTTTCGGCGATGCGCTCATGTGTTCACCCCTGAGCCTTCTCTTGGGTGTGCTATATGCAATAATTCTCAATATACGTGCACACACGACAATCGTACTATGAAAATTTGCGGGGTTTAACATTTTCGGACCAAGACACTTAGCATCAAGGTCAGGGGAACCAAGGTTGGAAATTTTACAGAGACAACAACAACACCGGGGCCAACACAGGGATAGGAGTAGAGGCAGAGACAATGGTGATTGGAGAAAGCGTGAGGAATACAAAAATGATAGAAGTAGTCTCTATGTTCCTCCAACAAACCGTGAACCAGAGTCTAGAGGTTCAAGGGTGGAAGATACATTTTCGAAGGTACTCAAGCAGATGGAGGCGACAGACGGCTATTTTAAGGAACTCCGAGCTGATATTCTGGTATGAACAAAAACTTGAATCACTTGTTGTTGCTATTAAGCAGATTGAGCAGCAGCTTGATCAGATGTCTGTTGCTATGAACTAGAGGTAAAAGGGCATGTTTCCCAGTGATATTATTCAGAATCTGAAACATAATAGTCATTGCATGGTTGTCGCTACTAGGAATGGAAAGGAAAAAGTTGAACTTCCTATACCGGTTGTGGCTGATGAGATAGTTGAGCCCTCAGTGATTGATGATAATAAGGTGGAAGACTCCAGGGAACAGGTTTTTATTGATGATGTAGTTGAGAAGACAACTCCTAATAATGCAAAGGAGCATGGGTCTAAGAAAGGGAAGGAGAAGGAGGTATCTCAAAAGATAAAGCCTATTCCTAGACCTCCTCCCCCTTTCCCCTAGAGGCTGAAGAAGAAGGTCAAAGATCGGAAGTATCACAAATTTATATCAATGCTAAAAACAATTATCTGTTAACATCCCATTAGTAGATGCACTTGAGCAGATACCTGGATATGCTAAATTTATGAAGTACCTTGTTACTAGAAAGAGGACCGTGAGCTTTAAACCTGCTGGCAATATGCACCACTACAGTGCAATAGCATCTCGATCTCTTGTGCTTAAGAAGGAAGACCCTGGAGCTTTCACCATACCGTGCACTGTTGGAGCCTTTAACTTTGCTAAGCCGTTATATGATTTGGGTGCTAGTATAAATCTAATGCCTTCGACAGTGTTTCAACAGTTTGTCTTGGGAGCCCCCAAACCAACTACAATGTGGATATTGATGGGAGATCGCACGATGAAAAATCCGATGGGGATTCTTGATAACATGCTAGTGAAGGTGGAGTCCTTTATATTTATAACCGGCTTTGTTATTCTGGACTGCGAGATTGATTTCGAGGTCCACATTATCCTAGGGCGACCATTCCTCACCACCGAGTATGCTCTTGTAGACATAGAGACTAGACAGCTGAAATTCCGTTGAATAATTAAGAGGTGACATTTAATATGTGCAGGTCCACGAAACAACCAAAAGACATGCGGGTGGTCTCAACGATTGATGTTGTGGAGGCTGAGCTCCCAATCATGCCTATTAATGAGAGAGTCACTATTGAGGACTTAGCAGCAGTGTTGATGAATGTTGATGTTGAAGAGATCAATGGGAGTGATGAGATCGTTAATGCACTTACTGGTATGGGGTCCTACACTTATGCTCTGAGGAAGATTGATCTTGATCTGAAAAATCGTGTGACCCCACCGGCCAAGCCATCTATTGAGGAGCCTACAGTATTGGAGCTCAAGGAACTCCCATCTCTCTTACGTTAGATATTTTTGAGGACTGGAAACACATTCCAGTCATAGTTGCAGCTGACTTGGTAGAACGACAGGTGGAGGCTTTGGTCTCCATTCTAAAGAGGTATAAAAAGGCCATTGGGTGGACCATAACAGATATTATTAGGATCCCACCCGGTATTTGCACACATAAGTCCAACTTGTCCGAGCATTGAGCATCAGCATAGGTTGAATCCACCTATGCAAGAGGTGGTCAAGAAGGAAATTATTAAGTGGCTGGATGCGGGTGTGGTTTACCCTATTGCTGACAGCAAATGGGTGAGCCCAGTTCAGTGCGTACCAAAGAAGGGAGGAATCACTATGGTCCTGAATGCTAACAATGAGCTCATTTCACTGAGACCAGTCACAGGAGTATGTATGAACTATTGGAAGCTAAAACCACTGGACGCATAAAGATCATTTTCCGATTCCATTCATGGATCAGATGCTAGACCGATTTGCAGGTAGAGGGTGGTAC